>DWHP01000599.1:0-19002 GCA_018247895.1 Parnassius honrathi
AAATTTTTAGTGCATTTATTGTTTTAAAATATTTTGTTTTGAAGTCGGTATTCTATTTTGTTAAAATTTTTGTTTATTTTTCTATTTTTAGTGATTCTGAAGTTCGATAACTGATTTTATTTGTTTGAAAATGGGTAGACCTAGCAAACGCGCTGCTCATATGAGACAGCACCGTTTAAATGAGACAAACGAAGAAAGGGAGAAACGTCTATCTCAAAAGAGGAAATCTACCTCAATTGACATTTCAAAAGAGACTTGTGAAGAGCGCAAAAATAGGCTTTCAATAATGCGGGCTTACATGAAAAAAGTTTTGTACAGGGAAAATATCGAAAAACGTACTCTCCGTCTCGGCCTGATCCACGATCGCCTATCGAATGAGACGGAAGAGCAACGTGCCCACCGCCTCGGCGTGATCCACAATCGTCTATTGAATGAGACGCAAGAGCAACGTGCCCACCGCCTTGGCATGATCCACGATCGTCTATCGAATGAGACGCAAGAGCAACGTGCTCACCGCCTTAGCATGATCCACGATCGTCTATCGAACGAGACGGAAGAGCAACGTGCTCACCGCCTCGGTGTGATCCACGATCGTCTATCGAACGAGACGGAAGAGCAACGTGCTCACCGCCTCGGTGTGATCCACGATCGTCTGTCGAACGAGACGGAAGAGCAACGTGCTCACCGCCTCGGTGTGATCCACGATCGTCTATCGAATGAGACGGAAGCGCAACGTGCCCACCGCCTCGGCGTCATCCACGATCGTCTATCGAACGAGACAGAAGAGCAACGTGCTCACCGCCTCGGTGTGATCCACGATCGTCTATCGAATGAGACGGAAGAGCAACGTGCCCACCGACTCGGATTGATTCGCGATCGCTTATCAAACGAAACACCTGAAACTCGTTCAGATCGACTTAGTAGAATGCAACAAGCTAATCAAGCTTGTAGGGACATCACAAATGAACAATCTTTTGAAGCGGCTATTAATATTTTTGCTGATGTACCATGCGCCGTTTGTAAAAGAAGCCTTTATCCTCAACAGCGTTCCAATTTACGAGCAAATATGTATAGTATACTATTACCTGAAGAACTGGTTGCTTTAGGTACAATAACTACGTGCTCTCGATGTAGCAATAATATTAGGAAAAGAAAAATTCCAACAACTGCATATTGGAATAAAATGATGCCCGCAGAAGTACCGCCTGAATTAGTCAATTTGACGAGCGTTGAAGAACGATTTTTAAGCCGCATCGTACCGTTTTTAAAGATTGTAAAACTTAATAACCGGTTCAGTCAAAATTGGTGTAAAGGGCAGGTCATTCTATTTGCAAAGGATGTTGTGGAAATTGCTGAACAGTTACCACTGACACCAAATCAAGCTGGTTTAGTTTTGGTAGTGGAAAGTCTCGAGAACCTTTCATGTTCTAAAGAATTCGTCGTGGATATGCAAAGACTGAATCGAGCATTAACTTGGTTAATTTCCAATAACCATCTTTACAGCGATGTTCAGGTACATTTTGAAACTACTTTAAATATTCCTCATATATTACAAATAGCTGAAAATTCTATTCCTGAACAGGATGGCGTTGCTTCTGAAACTTTATCACAACATTATATCACTTTAAATGACAACAAGGCAATATTACGCGGATCATTTAATCAAGGTGATTTACGATTTAATTTATCTCGGGGTAAGCAATGTACTGGGATAGCGGCTGTTGCTTGTGCAGCATTTAGTGTATTAGATCCAAACAAGTGGGCCAAAAGTGATATTGATTACATTGTAATTATTGGCGATAAATACTATAATGACTGCATCGCTGCTAGAGATAATCCTGCGCCCGGCGAAGTAAATCCTGAGTACCTTGCTGTTTCAGATCTTAGTCCAAGACTTATATATAATAGACAAAATTTAGTGATCACAGTACTTGAGGAAACCAATCATAATGGCCACATAGACAATGATAATACTTCCGATGGATTTCCTAATTTAAAAAATGCATTATTAAGTTTTTTCAGAGAACACTCCAATGGGATACTTACAGCAAACGCCATATCGATAGCAGTGCATTGCAGAACTTTAGGTGACAATCAAACTTACTTTTTGTTTGATTCCCATGCAAGGGGTCCCAAGGGGGCTTCCGCTCCCATAAATGGTACCGCTTGTTGCATGCGATTTAGTGAACTGGATGATTTGCATGCTATTTTACGTCGCAATTTATTTGTGTCGCCAAAAAAAGTGCCAGAAGGAAACTTTCGAGATAATCTTAATGTATTCTCGTTAACATCATTAGTTATAGCTCGAGACTCCCAAAGACAAACAATTACGCCAATATTGGAACAATCGTCAAGGTTAGAGAGTCCAACATTTACACCAAACGATTCCCTCCAACCGATAATACAAACAGCTCGAGACTCCCAAATACAAACGATTACGCCAATATTGGAACATTCGTCAAGGTTAGAGAGTCCAACATTTACACCAAACTATTCCCTCCAACCAATAATACAAACAAGTAATACCCTCCAAACAACAACACAAGTCATTCAGTCTATCCAAAAAACAGTTCCGGTAAAATCAACCCATTTTCAGTTGCCATTACCAGTCCATAACTCCTTAAGCACCATTTATATCGAATCAACAGGTATGCTCCAAAATATAGACGATAACGTACCTAATTTAGAAAATGTTGTTAATATGAATAGCTCTTCAACCGATGATACAATGAGATTGGCCGCAATCACAAGGAAAACTGCACCTCCCTTGAATTTGGAACGTGAACGCCGTATGGAGGAATTATGTTGGTATTTTCTTTTTCCAAATGGCAGGAATGGCTTTGGCGAGGAAAGAGAAAATGCGTGTACCCCCCTTGATTACTTTCAAAACCGGGTAATGAGTATTGACAAGAGGTTCAACAGAAATGATTATTTATTTTATGCTCTATCCATTGTTGAATATTTTCGTGCAAAATCAAGCGTATCTGTGTCATGTAGGATGCGACAAGGTCATGGAGAGCAAACACCACAGGGACTTGTAGATAATATGCATCTCACTATGAGAAATATTCGAGGATCGGCATCATATTGGCAGAAATGTTGCTCTGAATTGATTGCCATGGTTAGAACTTTAGGGCCTCCCACATGGTTTTTAACATTTTCCTGCAATGATTTAAATTGGCCAGACATGATAAAAGCCTTGCTTATCGCTGATGGACGTGATATCGATGACGTCGATCGCCTGTCATTCCCGGAGCGCTTGAACCTAGTGCAAAAACATCCGGTAGTGTTAGCACGACAGTTCACAGTACGTGTTAACGCTCTCATGCGATTCTTAAAGAGAAATAAAGATTGCTTGGGTGGTCTTATTGAAGATTTTTGGTACCGAGTGGAGTTTCAAAACCGCGGTAGCCCACATCTGCATATGTTAGTCTGGTGTAGTAATGTTCCGAATTTCACCACTCCAGAAGGAGTTGCTGTAATTGAAAGGGTGGTTTCATGTTCATTAACTCCTAATGACCTTGTGTTGCGCAAATTAGTTGAGGATTTACAGATTCATAAACACACTGCGACATGCAAAAAAAATCGCCAAGCTGATGGTTGTCGATTTGATTTTCCAAAGCCAGCAAGTGTTAACACCGTTTGTCTTGGACCAGATGAAGCACTTGCTAACAATGGACGATTTTGTATATTGAAACGAACCTCAAATGAAACCATGGTAAACAATTACAATGCAGTTCTTTTAAATCTATGGAAGGGAAATATTGACGTGCAACCGTGTGGTAATGTCACCGCTGTGGCCTACTACGTCGCAAAATATGCCAGTAAATGCGAACCACATGACACAGGTGATGTAATTCGAGAAGCTATTTCGAATGCTAAGAGACAAGGTGGTGATGTTTGGAAACAATTGTTTTCAATATCAATGACTATTTTAAATAAACGCTTGGTGAGTGCGCCCGAATGCGCTTACAGATTATGCCATTTGCCATTGAAAATGTCGTCGCGAAAGACTGTTTTTGTGAATAGTTGCAGGCCGGAGGAACGTTACAGACTCCTGAGATTTGATAGTGATGAAACCAGTATTTACAATAATATTTTTGATCGTTATGTATTACGCCCAAACGAGCTGGAGAATTTAAGCCTTGCGGAATTTGCCGTCCGTTTTGAAACCGTCTCTAACACGACATGGTCAGAGGACAATGGGGATGCGGAACTGAGAGACGAAGATATTACGCCAGAGAGGTATATCAGATTGCAGGACAATACGAGATTGCGTGTAAGAAATAGACCGGCAGTGTTACGTACCCGCTATTATACAATTAATAGTGACAAAGAAGCATATTATTACAGTTTATTAGTATGCCATATACCATTTCGTAATGAAGGCGAATTACTTTTCGAAAATGAAACCGCTGAAGACTGTTTTATAAGACGAAAAGGGGATCTTCGCCCGTTGCAGGGTGACATCAGTGCAGAACAAATTGGTCATGCCGAATTAATTATTCAACAAGCTGTTGCGCAAGCTACCGCGCTTAATGCTGCGCGTGAAACCGATATAGGCAATGCTTCCATGTTATGTGTTGGTGAAAAAATTTTACATGACGATGATAACTTTTGTGAAGACATGGAAGAACGAGCCGTCATATCAGATGAATTGTTCCTAGGAAGCATTCGAGGATTAAATATCCAACAGAAGGAATTATTTCAGAAAGTTTCAACGGCAATCGAAAACGATTTGCATGGACAAGAAAGCCAGCTGTTACTTTTTATCACGGGCGGTGCAGGCAGTGGTAAATCATTTCTGCTGAAATTAATCGTGGAGCACATTAAGCGTTGTTACGCACCAACAGTAGATATACTGCTGAAGCCTAAATTTGTGGAAGTTGGGTCGTTAACCGGGGTTGCCGCTCGTCAAATTTTTGGCAAAACGCTACATAGTATTTTCTTGCTTCCGATTGAAAAAAAAATTCTATGACATACAAAAAAATTACAGGTCAAAGACTCGAGACTGAAAGGCGTAAATGGCGCTATATAAATTGGCTAGTCATAGACGAAATTTCTATGGTCTCCTATGAGAACTTAAGAATAATTCACCTAAGACTCCAAGAATACAAAAACAACGAGAAGTTATTCGGTGGAGTCAACATTTTAGTATTTGGTGACATATTTCAGCTTCCTCCGGTGAAAGGGAATTGGTGTTTTGTGCAGCCATCGTGGTTTTCGGTGGAGGTCAATTTGTGGCATCAGTTTTCTTTTTGTGAACTGACCATAAACATGCGACAGCGCAATGATAGCGAATTCATCGATTTATTGAACAGCTTACGGGTAGGTGAACTGACGACGGCTCAGCTGGAATTACTATGCGAGCGGCGCCACGTGCCTATAAATGGTGAATTTGCGGATGGAGTCGCCGTTCGTATCTTTCCCACGGTCAGGCAAGTCGACGATTACAACGACAAAATAACCAAGGAAAATGCAAAGCTGCACCGAACTTATTTAATCAACGCAGTGGATGAGTCGCGTGAAGTAGCGACATATGGTAGAAAACCACCAGAGAACGTGATTCCCAAAGACGTCAATAACTGTGGTGGTCTTCTGCCATCGATAAGAATTAGCGTCGAATCTCGAGTGATGTTGAGACGCAATATCTCCGTCTCTGAAGGGCTAGTAAATGGAGCTATGGGTATAATAAAAAAAATCAAATGGCCGGCCTTGAGGAGAGATCAACTGGAGGATGGAGAGCTACCAGAAGCCGTGTACGTTAAATTTGATGACGAAACTATCGGTCGCAGGCTAAAAGATAGTAATGGTTGCGTACCCATACCTCCATCAAGTACTACATTTCAGGCAGTAAGGGGTTACGGAGATGTGGAGCGCCGTATGCTGCCTCTAATATTAAGCTGGGCAGTTACAGTTCACAAACTACAGGGTACGACCCTCGAAAGAGCTGTGATTGACCTTGGAAAGAAAAACTTCGCAAAAGGGCAAATATATGTGGCACTAAGTCGTGTTAAAAGTTTGGAAGGCATAGCTTTATCAGATTTGGACGCCAACAAATTATTAAATAAACCACACGACGACAAATCGTTGAAAGAAATGACGAGGTTACGAAATCTGTCTTCCGACAATGAAGACCACGCATAATACTCGTACACCTCAAGTAGCGCAATTAGAATGAAAGATATACCGTTAAAATCATCAATCATTATCAATGGCTAGGATGCTATGTTTTATTCCGGAGTTCCGGTGCCTAATAACTTCATTGTCAGATCAAAAGTTGTATCATAGAAATAATTTTGTTTTTAGCTTTTTAGTGTGTACCCTTTCGAGTGTTATAGTTGCACAACAGCCTATATTATATCAAAAAAGCGATGACCGAAACCTAAATGTTATCAAAAACCGATTTGACATTGTATTAACAATACATATAGGTACGTGTGATTGTAGTAATTACGGCAGATTTTCTGTCCTTTATTTATTGAAGAGTTCCGTTTTATTTCGCCGAAGATCTTAATTCGGACATCACCAAATTATAAAAATGGGACCACCTCGAAATACTATGAATCGAAATACGATAGTCTTCTAAACCACCCTTTACCGTTTTTCCGTTTACCGTTCGACAAGTAATAAATATAAGTATAAAATAAAAAAATCGGCAGATGAGAACATCGTCAATGCAATCGAAGTCAATTATATATGCATTATTAAGGATAACTCAAAAACTACTGGTAAAACTTGGATCAAATTTATACGGGACCACACGAGAAGTACCAGCTTTCAAATAAAAAAAGAATCATCGAAATCGGTTCACCCAGAAAAAAAAATCGGCAGATGAGAATACCGTCAATGCAATCGAAGTCAATTATATATGCATTATTAAGGATAACTGAAAAACTGCTGGTCAAACTTGAATCAAATTTATATGGGACCACACGAGAAGTACCAGCTTTCAAATAAAAAAAGAATCATCGAAATCGGTTCACCCAGAAAAAAGTTCTGAGGTAACACACATAAAAAAAAAACGAAAAAAAAAACATACAGTCGAATTGAGTACCGGCTCCTTTTTGAAGTCGGTAGAAAAAGAAGAAAAACAGGCAAAGAATTAAGGAAAAATGATGTCAATTAGTAGTTGCCTTCATGTAATGTTCTCGGAGAAGAACTTTGAAAACTTTCTTATTTGTAGAATTCTGAATATCATTGGGGATTACAAAAATCTCTCCTTTTAATGAACTACCTATGTGCTTGTTACTTTTTACTTATAATTTAAAAAAAAACTCTCGTTTCGAAACCTTTTGCCCAGCGTGTAGGCTGTAGCAAAAATCTTCCCTATGATGTTATCTATGGGAGAGGCCTTCAGCAGTTCAGCAGTAGACTTTTAACAGACATCTATTCAATGAATAAAATGGAGTTTTAAAATATGCAGGCACCTTGCCGCAATCATGCCCATTTTTGTGGTAATTTAATTTATTTATTTCAGTAGATTTTTTCACCTACCCACATTTCACTTACATTTATATTTAATTAAGAATCGAAACGTAATTGAGATGTCACCGTAATGACTCAGATGAATTTCCTCGTTTGTAGTAAAAAGGGACTATATTAATATTTAAAACTGGTATTGCAGTTATCATTTGAAGCTTACCTACGACCTTACAATAGCACAACAAACGTAACTTTTTTACTTCGACGAGGGTGCCAAGTTAAGGTCTCAATCGTTGTGCTCACTGGCGCGTGATTCCGTTAAACACAACTTTTGTGCGGGGTGCAGTTTGTAGACAGGTTTATAATGGACTCTTGGTATTTTTTTAAGGAAGCCTGCTTAAGATAATATAAGGGACCTAAAAAACGTGCTCAAATTGGTCAATTATTATAAGTATATTTAATAAATAGAAGCAGACGTTACTTTGCCACAACCAATTATAGTAAAGATTTTAAAAATTAATTCCGTGTACATAATAATATATCGTACCTGTAGTATATTGTGGGCATATTAATACGCACAGTTTAAAGAGCACCTCTCGATCTCCTTGAATTGTTTTTTTAATATAATAAGGGTGACAAATGAGCACACAGTCCACTTGATGGTAAGTGGATGCTGTGGCCCATAGACATCTACATCTATCTTCGATTAAGAAACAAAACGCGGATGTGTTGTCACCCCTGAGGAGTAAGATGGATTGCCTCGTTTTCAGTAAAAAAGGATCTCCGGATCTCTCAACTCACTACTATATTTATAGACTATGTTTATTAGGCTACTTTTCTATATAGAAGTTTGGCATTATAGAATCTATACAGAATTCTCTATCCTGTGGTCTAAACAAATCAATTACTCTATGGATTTATATTATAAACCTACCGTAAAATTGCGCCCTTTTCGTATGGTTGGCAAATGTCGTAAATTGACAGTAGAATAAAAACAAAAATACGTAGAGCTCAGATTAAAGAATCTTTAATCTGAGATGTAGAGTAACTGCCCTTTTTTTAGACCACAGGATAGAACATTTCGTATAGATTCTATAATGCCTTACTTCTTCATAGAAAAGTAGTCTCTAAGTATAAGTATTTATGGGTTAAATTGCTGTACGTGGGTGCGGTCGGATCCGACCGTGCGCCCATTAAAAGGATAATATATAGTACAATTGACTGAAATATAGTTTGATACGTATATAATAATATAACGATGATATATATTATAGGAGCGGAGCTCCCATGGCGCAAGAAAACGATTCTTTGAAATCTATTTCCTCCGTAACCCGTAGGCCAATCTACATATTTTTTTCGACAATATTTGTAGCTCAACGCAAACAAGGTTTATAAACAATAAAAATCAGAATTTTTCTAAAATATGTTAAAAAATAACCAGAAACTAAATTGTATATATGAAAATACATGTAAAGCGAAAGCGCGCGCTTTTGTAATATTTATTGAGAAAATAATTAATTTTAAACAATTGTAATGAGATTAAATCTTTTTCTGAAATAAAGACAGTTATGAATTTTGACTTTTACGCCGCTCCGTTTACGATGCTAGCAAAAGGTTTTACCTTTGCATCTGCATCGGCCCTAGTAATACGGGTGGCAACCCTACTTGTAGCATGCATGGGTCGGTTCCAATGGAGTAAAACCACGCTCTCACATAAAACCAGCGTAAAACAGAAGCTCAAAGCTGCTGTGTTTCCTATATTTAGTGTAAAGTATCGGAGACCCTTTTCACTGGAAGCATTTCATGTTAGTCCTCAGGAGTAACAACGCATCTGCATTTTAATTCTTAATCGTGGATATTTGTAGATTTCTTTGGACCACATCATTCATATACCGTCAGATGGGCTGTGCACTTAATTGCCACCTAATTATAATAACAAAAGAAAATAAAATTAGAAATTCACAGTCTACTGATAGTAATAGGCTACCGCTGTCTTTAGATACCTCGAGGAAGAAGGCTGAAGAAGCGTTATTACTTCTAAGGAAGGTGGCTGCAAGTGCCCATGGACCGGAGTAGCCACTAATCAATAACTTAACAATCAGGAGACTGTAAATTAAAAAGAAAATGTAAAAGGAAAACCTCTCAAGCCAAAAGCCGAGTATTCAAGCTTCAAATACGTATTCAACTAGATTATATAGACACCGGAGCCACGAGCCGGTAAGCTGACCGGATATAAAAATCAATGAGGAGTTAAATGTTTAATTTAAATTTCTAAATCGGCCACATATCCGGGTTAACTTTGTATAACGAGGTGTATAATTTCTTTTTAAATTAAATTACAGTATTGCTTTTAAGAAATAAATAAATGGAGTGACAGCATGGGGATGAAAGATATTTATCAATGTTAACAAAAGGTTCGTTGGCCACTCCATAATTATTAAAAATATGTTCTTGAAATAAGAAGAAAACAATTCAAGTATATCCTTTTTAGTAAATAATTTAATTTGGAAAAGTATTATGTAGACCTTATATCAAACGATTCTTTTTCAAAAGCATCTTACAAAAGAATTCAAGAGTTATTGCTCTATTAGTTTTACTATAACAGTATCTTATACATTTAAAAAAATTACTTTTTGTCATAGAATACAAACCCGTTCACTAACAACGTTGCTTCCATTACAATGAAAAAAAAGTAAGTTGGCTTTCGAATCTACACTATGTGGCGTAAGGTTGAATTTTGTTTGACTGTTTCCAACAGTTTGTTTAAAGTATATCGTATAAAGAAAAATCGCTGCGGATAAGCTGTAGAAATAAGGTGTGATAGTTTTGGATCTTGACTTTAATTCTAGGTAGTATGGTTCCTTTGTGTCTAGAAGTCTGGGAAGGGTATTAGTGGCGGGTTACAGCATTGAACTTCTGTGGTGTTTCGATATGAAAATAAATGAAATGAAAAAAAAGATATAACTTTTTCCTGCCTAAGAAACCGTCTGTATGCTACAACCTCTTACCTATTTCTGCAGCTAAATAGCAGTGTTTGCGCTGCTGTGTTTTGGCACAGTTTAAATAGCGTCTATACCGTGGTTCCGGCCTGAAGGTTATAAGCGAGTCAGTATTGCTACAGATTTACGTGTTAAAGCCATATATTCATCATATCATATCATAACAGTCCTTCACAAGTTCACTGCTGAACACAGGCCTCTCTCAAGGAACGCTACGAAGCATGGTACTGAGCCACCTGCATCCATCGACTTCCTACATGTCTTTCGAGGTCGTCACTCCATCTAGTGCGGCGACGTGACTCGAGAACCTTTTTACCCTATCGCTTGTCGGTTCTTCGAGCTATATGACCGGCCCCATGCCTATTCACCTTACTAAGCAAACAAAATTAACCCGTTGGGCTATGTCAGTCACTCTGGTTCTACTGAAGACCAGAGTACTCATTTTTAAGTTTATCATGCAAAGAAGTTCCGAGCATAACCCTCTCCATAGCCCGCTGAGCGACTTAGAGCTGACCACGTCTCAGATCCATAGATCGTCACTCATTGCAACACGCATTGGTTGTGCAATTTAGTTTTGAGGTTTTGTTATTTGCCTGACGAGAAGATGTGTCGTAATCTTCCGTACGCTGCCCAGCCAAATTGAATCCGTCAAATGACCTCTCCGTCGAAGATGGACTTACCAAGACGGACTACTTGTCCCAGGTAAACGTACTCGTCAACAACTTCGAGTTGAGTGCTCTCAACAACCACCAGCGTAGATGTAACATAGACAGTACACATAAAAAGCCATGCTGCAGTTATATTGTAGTTGTTGCATGAATGGGTTGTCTCGTCGGTAGGCTACTGTCAGAATGGCTGAAATAAATCTGGCTTCTAGAATGCACACGGATTGAAAAAAAAACTGCTGAACTATATACCCCCAAATATAGTCGACTATGCTGAAAAGTGTAAAGGTTGGTTTGTACAATATCTACGCTTTTGCTCGACTAACAATCAAAATGTTTTGGTGTAGTGAACAGAACTCCATTATTAATACAAGTGTATATTGTTCCTTTAAATTGTTACAGAATTAATGAACCGTTTTGGTTTGATTTGATGACAGTTTCGTTTAACCTCTATGGCCCATAGACATCTATCTTCTAGATAGATATCTAACTTCGCTGGCGAATCAAAATGCAGATGCGTTGTCACCCGTGAGTACTTAGATGTAATGCCTCTTTTGCAGTAACAATGGTCTGCGGTTCTCTGCATTCACCATAAGAAACACGACATCATTAATTTGCTATTTTACGCTGGTATTCTGTGAGAGCGCGGTCCTACCCCGGTCGAGCCGACCCATTAGCATATAGCTGCAGGGTGGCTCTACCACGTTTAAAATGGCTATACCACGTTTAAAACTGCATTTTCTTTAAAAAATTACAAAAAAGAGTATATCTGCGGAGTTTGTTTACCATTTCATCTCGGTACGGTTAATTTAAAAAGAAATTATTTGATAAACAAAATTTTATCCCTTTTTTACAGAAGAGGGGGCAAACGAGCATGCGGCTCACCTGATGTTAAGTGAATACCGCCGCCCATGATCAACCGTAACACCAGGGGAATTGCAGGTGCGTTACCGACCTTAGAAAAAGGAGTAAGTTCTTTTCTTTAAGGTCCCCAGGTCGTATCAGTCCGGAAACATCGCTAGTGGTAAACTATTCCACAGAGAGATCGTACGCGGAGGAAAACTTCTTGTGAAACGTACAGTGGTGGACAACCAAGCATCCAGATGGTGTGGATGATATCGGGTAGTGCATAGTGCGTTCACGACATCTGGCGTCTGGGGTTAATCTGAACAATTCCTCAAAGCACTCCCCATGGTATATGCGACAGAAAATGCAAAGAGATGCAACATCTCTTTGCAGCGCCGAATCAGGCCGATCGGAAAGCACTCGGTCGTCGACGATTCGAGCCGCTCTGCGCTGATAGCGGTCAAGTGGAAGGAGCTGGTAATGAAGAGCCCCAGCCCAGAGATAGGAACAGTATTCCATGCGGTCGAACCTGCGCCTTGTAAAGTTGAAGGCGGTGTACCGGCATGAAATACTGTCCCGTTCTGCTGCGCACGCCAAGCAGAGCAGGCATTTTAGAGGCCAATTTGGCCTTCTCTTCCAAGTGACCACGAAACTGCACGTCACTCGATATGTCGACGCCTAGGATACCGATACTGGCTGAGGCAACAAGGGGAGTTTTTACAATGGTAGAGACACGCGGCAGCATTTGCTGTCGGACAGATGGGCCGGCTCAAACCGGGGTGGTACCACGACCTCACAGAATACCTGCGTGAAGTAAAGAGCTATCTCCGCGTTTCGATTGGTGAGTGCAGGTGACGGGAGGCCCAGTTCCCTCACCCCCTTAACACGTTAGCTGAATTAAATGAAGACCTTCCCCAGGAGGGTACCAGCACCCTTGGTGACGGAGAATCCCTCGCTGAGGATCCACGACCAAGTTATCCCTACTATTGCTGAGCGTGGGTGCTCAGGCTGCCCCGAAAATTATGGGGCGGAGGGGGCACAATTCCGCTCACGACAAAAACTGCTCGGGGCAAGCGGAGCAACAACACTAAGGCAACCCCTGCCACGCTATCCGCGAATTTTTGCAACATCAGGGTACTTCGTTCCAATCTTAACGCTGTCCATTACCATCTGAAGACGGCGAAGCCAGCCTTGCTCTTTTTAACCGAGATTCAGATGTCCTCTTCGGCTGGTACTTCATATCTCTCCTACCCGAGGTACAAATTAGAACATTCGTTTGTGCCCCGGGCTGGGGTACGCGGATACGTCAGAGAGGACATCTGTTTCCGACGCCTCGGTAGCCTTGAAGGTACGGACCTGTCCATCCTATAACTGCGCGTAGACAGCGACGACCATCCCCGCGTCTAGGGTTGCCTCTATAGGTCCCATACCGGTAATACCGAAACAGACCTACTCCTTTACCTCGTCCAAATTCCGTGCTACAACGGATCCCGTCCGCAGAGATTGTGATCCTTGGCGATTTTAACGCTCACCACGCCGAATGGCTAGTAGGAAGATCATACACCTTCCCTGTTAGACCTTTTGCTGACCTCATCCGGGCGGATATCAGGTTTCCGTCGACGCCCCTTTAGGCTCGACGGAACATTGTCTTTTTCGCTGTGTGGTGTCAGTCACTTTAATTTCGCGGTTGCATTCTCCAGGCTACCGCCATGTCGGGCACTATAGGTCAGCTAATTGGGATGGGATGCGGTCTTATTTTTATCCTTGGGGGCAGGTTTGCTTCTCGCCGGACGATCCTAGGATTGACGCTGATTTTATCGCTGATCTGGTACTTCAAGGTATGGAACTTTTTATTCCGTCCTCTGTGGTGCCCATCGGAGTCAGACTCCAGCCATGGGGTGGTCACTCCTGTAAAATAGCATCACGCTATAAGCAGCTGTGCTACCGGGCCTAGGCTGACGCATCAGCGTCTCGGGATGTAAACACCAGCGCTCTTAAAAAGAAATATAATTCCGCCTCCAGATCCTTCAAAAGAGTCATTGCCAAGGCAAGGAATGAACACATCGGCAGAATTGCCGAGAAGCTAGTCGCCTTCCTTCGGGAACCCGTGCATTCTGGTTTCTCGCCAAGGCTACCCAAGGGAACTTCTGTCAGTCATCTCTTCAATCTCTGCATAGAGAGAACAACTCACTCGCCCATGCCGCAAAGGAGAAAGTCGATCTGTTATGCTCTCCCATTGCGTCCATTTCGACTCTTGATGATGGGAGGAACTCATCGCCACCATCCTGCTGTGTGAGTGATCCATGCCGGATGTGCGGTTTACACAGCGCTCGGTTCGCAAAGCACTCTTCTCCCTCTACGTGTGTAAGTCGGGTGGGCCTGATGGAGTCCCTCTCAGTGTGTTGAAGACGAGTTTGGCTCCAGGGTTGGCATCTGTTTTAACACGTATTTTCCGGTACTTCTACTCCCCAGGCGTAGTCCCGAATTCTTGGAAGATAGCTTTGGTCCACCCGATCGCTAAAAAAGGCGAAAGCTCAGACCCATTCAACTACAGGCCTATCGCCATCACCTCCTTGTTCTCGTAAATAATGCAGTCTATTGTAAACTGCCAGCTCATGAGGTACCTTAAGGATCACCAGCTGATCAGTGACTGCCAATACGGTTTCCGTCATGGTCGTTCAGCCGGTGATCTTCTGGTCTACCTTACTCATAGATGGGCGGAGGCAGTAGAGTCCAATGTGGAGGCATTGGCCGTTAGTTTGGACATGGCAAAGGCCTTCGATCGGGTCAGGCACAAAACGCTTCCTTCGAAGCTCCCTTCCTACGGGCTTCCCAATAAATTGTGCGTTTGGATCACTAGTTTTCTTACTAATCGGAGCATCAAGGGCGTATTAAACGGTGCATGCTCTGATTACAAGCCAATTAACACTGGTGTTCCACAAGGCTGCGTGCTATCACCAACGCTGTTTCTTCTGCATATCAAAGATATGTTGCAAACTGATAACATTAATTGCTATACAGACGACAGCACTGGTGATGCCTTATATACCGGCCTAGCCAATATTTCTTGGGAAATCGTCGCCGAGTACCGGGACAAACTTGTGTCTGAAATCGAGTCTTTACTTAACGGTCACGGATTGGGGGCGACTAATTTTAGTCTAATTAAATCCCCAGAAGACACAAGTTTGCGCGTTAACCGCTAAAAAGAACCCTTTTGTCGTACCTCCCCAGCTTGAAGGCACTCCACTTGATGCCTCAGCTAGCATCAGAATCCTCAGCGTCGACATATCTAATAGTGTGCAGTTTCGTGGTCACTTGGAGGGGAGGGCCAAATTGGCCTCTATAAAGCTTGGCGTGCTCAGTAGAGCGAGACAGTGTTTCATGCCGGTACATCACTTGCAGCTTTACAAAGCGGAATACTGTTCTCATCTCTGGGCCGGGGCACCTCAGTGCCAGCTCCTTCCACTTGACCGTATCCAGCGCAGAGCGATTCGAATCATCGACGAAAGAGTTCTTTCTGATCGGCTCGATTCACTAGCATTGCGTAGGGAAGTTGCATCCCTTTGCGGTCGGATTGGTTCCAGGCGCCATATTTCACGAACGCACTTCGCGTTAAAATTCTCGATACCATCTTCACCATCTGGATGCTTGGCGGTCCACTACTGTACGTTTGACTAGGAGTTTTCTTCCTCGTACAACTTCTCTACGGAATTGTTTACCACCAGCGACTTTTCCGGACCAATACGACCTAGGGACCCTCAAGAAATGAGTTACTCCTTTCTAGAAGGCCGGCTACGCATCTACAATTACCCTGGTGTTGCGGTTGTTCATGGGTAGCGGTGGTCATTTACCATCAGGTGAGCTGCATTCTCATTTGAATCACTGGTTTTCTTGCTAATCGGAGCATCAAAGGCGTGGTAAACGGCGCATGATCTAATTACAAGCCAATTAACACTGGTGTTCCACAAGGCTGCGTGCTGTTTCTTCTGCATGTCAATGCATATGTTTTATAAAAAAAAACTTTACATAGGCTTGAAATTTGTATTCGTTTTTCAGTTACGCACATTACCTGATGATGTTTTTTTTCCAGACGTTTATGTGTTTAGAGCAGCACTTGAAATTGTAATCGTCAATTCAAATGACGTCGGCAGAGAGCAAAATCTTTTTGGTCGCATCCTGTGACTTTTATCGAGTTCTTATCATCTGAACCATCACGACTCTATGCAACCTAAACGTGCAAAACATTATAAAATATTTTCAAAATCAAATCTAATCCATAAATAGTCTTTAATTGAGCTCTCGATTTAAACGTTTGAAATTGGCTTTGGTTAAAATAGACGAGTGTAATCCTTTAAGATAACATTCACAAATAACAGACTACTGGGGTTAGTTTACTTGGAAAACAACACACGGAGAAACGCTAGTTATTCATTTTTATTAAAGAAGTTAGATCCTTTGATGAACGATTTAATTGGGATTGTCTTTCGTATTATCTGGATTCTCCTTACAGAATAATTCAGATTGTTTTAATAACTATCAATTTATGTAGCTATTTGTTTTGTATTTCAATAAATAAAAAATAGAAGGGTAACAATCGTCGAACAAATGGATTTACGAGGATTGCACCCACAGTTAGTATCCTAGAAAACAGCAACACTTCGACGTCAACACAAAATGTTGGTGTTGTTATTTCTTCATCATCAACCGCCACAATTTCCCATAAGTCGTGTGGCGTTCTTAGTTCTTAGTTTTAGTCTTTAAATATAAGTTTTATATTTATTTCAAGACAGTATTCTATCTTTTCGTCTATTTGTATTTACCACTACTTAAATATTTTAAAACAGTTTAGAAACTATCACCTCCTTTCCTTGAATACATAATAAATGCGTTATTTAATTAATTCATTTATTTATTCAGTAGAGTCTATCAAAGAGCATTGTGTAACATAGGCTTTCACATAGATTGCTTGGTTAGGGGTTGGGGTTTTGGTATTGGGTAGGTAAATGCAGTTTCTTAACTTCTAGTTGTTATAAGGATGACGCTGCTACCCTGTCTCCTGGTTTGCTTCGTTCTATCGCTTCTTACAACAACCACGGGATGAAATGGGGAAGTGGATATTTTTATACCACCACAGTACGTTCAAATGTGACAACTAATTTTTCTGGGTATATGATAAAATAGCCAGAGTGATAAACGTTCGCGGAAAATTCTCTCCATTCTTACTTATGTAAATGAATATCGTTTTCCTCATAAAACAATTTTTTAATAATTTTCATCCAAAGAACTTATCACAAACATCACTGTTTCTATTAAACTTTAGCAATTAATAAAGTAAGATATGTGCGGAGAACTTCAGTTTGCTATTTTATATGTTTGCATAGTTCGTATGAATACATTTTATTAGGTGCTAACCCTACCACATAATTAATAACAACCTTTTCTGCCTAGCGGTCCGTTTCCGTAGGTACTATCTTCTTAGCTATTTCTGCCATCGAAAGGCAGTGCTTGCACTGTTGCGTTCTGATCTCAAGTATATAGACAGTTATTATATTACTGGCTGTGGAACATTCCAACTTAGTCCTCAGGGGTGACAAAGCTTCTGAAAGAAATATTTCTTTCAGAAATCTTTTTCGTTTGAAGTTGATTGACAGTGTTAATAGGACTTACAAACCCAATCATACATAATTGTTACCGGTTTCTTTTTCTAGCTACTTTTAGCAGTTTTTTTCCGAATGAGTGGCGAAAGTATCAAAGATATGTCATCATCATCATACAGCCCTTCATAAGTCTACCGCTGAACATAGACCTACCCCAAGGAACGCCACAAAGCACGGCACTGAGCCACCAGCATTCAACGACTTCCTGCATGTCTTACCAGGTCGTCACTTCATTTAATAGTGAGGAGTGTATTTTTCAACAAACGAGCACACTTTCCACCTTATGGCAAGTGGATGCTGTGGCTCATAATCATCTATATTTATCCTCAATTAAGAATAAAAACGCAGATGCGTTGTCACGCCTGAGGACTAAGATGGAATGCCTTGTTTCCAGTAAAAAGTATCTCAGGATCTCTACACTCACCATACGAAACACAGCAGTATTAAGCTGCTAATTTACGAGGTTATGGTAGTCTGTGAGAGCGTGATCCTTCGCTGTTCGAGCCGACTCATCCGTGCTTCAACCATAACAAAGCTGAAATCAGGCTCCTACTCGAGAATCTTTCTACCACATCCTATTTATTCCATTTCAGCTTGATAATACGTGGGGCTGTATCGGTTACTCTGGTTCTACTGCGGATATCCTCATTTTTTTCAAAACCTGAGCATAGCTAGCCATCATATGGCCGGCTCTGAAGGACCACGTTTCAGATCCATAAATCATCAGTTCTTAGTTTTGAGGTATATCTGACGAGGAGATGTGTCGTAATCTCTCGGACGCTGCCCAGCTGAGTCGAATCCGTCTAACAATCGTCGGAATATGTCATTCAATAAGAATTATGTATAGTTTACGGCATATAAAAAAACCCGATCGTATTTGGAACTGGTGGTTATTGGTGAGTGGGTGTGCTTTAAAGCAAGTGCGAATAAACTTTTGTTAAGCACTGGATAATAAAGGTTAAAAAAGTGCTGTTGACCATATACATCTACATCCGCCCTCGGTTTCGAATCAAAATCAGATGGATAAAATGACTAGGATCCAGTTCTCAAGCTGACTTTACAGAACACAGCAACATTTTCGTATCGACTGTCCACCTACCATTAAAAATAACTAACTTTCTCTTCTATATCTTCTAAATGTCTTCCGCTGAACATCGGCCCCTCGTGTTAAAGGGAGAATTTCCTTTAAACGTTGTTCGTCATCTTGGAAAACGTAATAGCCATTACAGTATCAACCAAACGTCTTTTACCTTTGGCTCTGCTTCCTGTATTTTCCGTATGGCGTAAATGGTAGATGGATAACTATAAATACATATTTTATAATACACACGAGGTTTATACCTCCTCCAGAGGGGCCCCTGAATCACATCGAGCCCCCTCCCCCCGTAGCGCGTCGGGATTGCAGAATCG
>DWHP01000600.1:0-18999 GCA_018247895.1 Parnassius honrathi
TGGTGAGTGTAGAGATCCGGAGACCCTTTTTTACTGGAAACGAGGTATTCCATCTTAGTCCTCAGGGGTGACAACGCGTCTGCTTTTTGATTCTTAATCGAGGATAGATGTAGATGTCTATGGGCCACATCATCCACTCACCATCATATCTTATATACCTATCTTATATACTTATACCCGTACCTTGATCAAATTTATACGGGACCACATGAAAAGCACAAATTTTTAATTAAAAAAGAATCGTCAAAATCGATTTACCTAGAAAAAAGTTCTGACATAAAAAATACAATCGAATTGGGTAGACTCCTGTTTTCTAATCGGTTAAAAATATAAAGAAATATCTGTCATTTTTGGAACTTTTGATTAGGATTTTTTGACCTTTTATTTCAATATTTAAAAGGTTGGGAAAAATAAGTACAGCTTAAACCACGACTGGGTATAGTCCTCCCTCTAGATTGTCGTTATAAAGAAATCAAGCTGCATCAATTTATTCGCAAACACAAATGATCAATTTGTGTTGTTTTGTATCTGTCAGGAGGTCGTTGCACACATCACTGTGCTTACAGGTTTCAAATTGCACTTCGAGCACCTTCCTTTGTAGGTCAGCGGTGAGTTCATCGTGTATTTGAAGCCGAGCACCGTGGTTATGTATATAGTACTACGTATATGTAAACTATGGATAAGATACATATGTATACTAGACCTCAAGCTTAGATGGAGCT
The DNA here is from genome assembly GCA_018247895.1 of Parnassius honrathi. Lineage (NCBI taxonomy): Eukaryota > Metazoa > Arthropoda > Insecta > Lepidoptera > Papilionidae > Parnassius > Parnassius honrathi. The sequence continues at coordinate 723 of DWHP01000600.1, forward strand.
TTGATTGCCTCAAGACTAAAAACAAGGACTATTTTATCAAATTGCAAATTGTTTTTGTAAACTCTCTCACAGAATGAGTCTTGCTATTCGTAGCTCAGGTAAGCATTGAGTGACAAACGAGCATACAGTCCACCTGATGGCAAGTGGATGCTGTGTTCCGTAGACATCTACATTTATCCTCAATTAGGGATCAAAATGCAAATGCGTTATCACCCTTGAGAACTAAGATACGATGTCTTGATTCCAGTAAAAAGGGTCTTCGGTTTTCTACACTAACGGTACGAAACACAGCAGCATTAAGCTACTATTTGACGCTGGTATTCTGTGAGAGCGTGGTCCTTCCCCGGTCAAGCCGACCCATTCGAGCTACAACTATAATACTAATATAACTGCAGCATGGCTCTACCGCTTTGACTAAAAGTTATAAAATATCAGTGCCTTAAGCTTCTATTCCATTCAACTGTTACATGCCATTTTTGTCCAAACTGTAAAACGATACTAAAAAAAATTTGAAACAAACAAAATTTAAACTTTTTAATTTAATTTGCTTTTTTTCAATCAAGCGCGGCAATTATTGAATTAAATCGCATGCGCTAAAATAAAATCCTTGTTGAATACAACCTATAAAATTAACTGGCAGGACAGTTTGCCGGGTTCAGTTAGATAAATAAATATATAACATATCTCATCATAAAAACGTTTCTTTGTTTATCGTGTATGCATTCCTATATCACCTATACAATAACGACACAGAATTCATAGACACTAACTCATTTCAACCTCGAATAGATGAAAAAATATGATTAAAATTAATACAAACAGGTGCAAAACAAACATTTGTGTTTTTGATAAATGGCAGCGGATAAAATTCTATGTAATAATTTACATAGACCCACACCAAGTAGGGATTGATACTTTTCGAATGCAAGAACAAATCTACACTCACACGGTGTTCTCACATGTGTTAGTTTTGCGTACATTACCAAACTATCTGGTGAGTTTTAAAATCAAAAATAAAATTCAAAAAGATGCAGACGTTTGGTAAATCATTAAAACAGAACATAGTTTTTCTTATTTCTTATGATATATGATCGATGATAGATAATTATAAAAAATATTTTGAAATTGACTACAACAAAATAAACACCTGCAATATTTATCACTACTATACCACCGTTTTTCCTCACAGAGACCGGAAAACAATGGGATAAGATTCTTTTTCTCGCTACAGAACCCTTGTGAAGGGAGCGAAGCCAAGCAATAACCGACATTGCTCAGATAACAGGCCAGCTAGAGAACGAGACTGCAGAAAACTACTCATATTCAACTTTCTCGGGTTTTTTGTCGAAAGTCTAGATGGGCCAATAGAATAAAGTTAATTGTTTATCAAAAACAAAGCAATAAGGTCCTCGAGTGGAAGCCTCGCACACCGCTAAGCGATTTATAGGACGGCCTCCCACTAAAGTGGCGATCTGGAGAGATTTGAAGAAATTCAGGTGCAGGGCCGCCCTTATCATAGGGCGAACAGAGAGGCCACTGCCGGCACCAAGTCCCAGGCAGAGACTCATTAGTAAATATAGAAAAGGAAAAAATATTTTTTCGCTTTTGGAAATTTTGATTGCAGAGAAGCGCGTCGACATAGCTGTTTTCACAGAGACTTATTGTACTTTCGAGATCTTCCAAATTCCATCCTTGCACCTACAACTGTGCGCTATGATTGAATCTTATTCTATCCGAAAATTTACCTCGGGGCGGTGAAGGGAATCAGTGGAATTATGATGATTTTATTAAATACAAAATCATCCTTTTAAATAATAAAATCGTCCTTATAAATTTTATAAACACAATTTAAATTCTTTTTGGACAAAATAAAATCACCTTTGATTTGATTTTGTTCAAATTTCACGAATGCACGAATTTACAAATGTTTTACCTTTTCGAGCCCTGAATCGACTACTTAGCTAAACGTGATATCCATCAAAGCAAATTTAGGAGCTCACGTAGCGAATGAATACCGGACTGCGCTATCCTTACGAGTCCATTCAAACTCCCTGTATTTTTAACTTTAAGAATTCTTATACAAATTAATCCAATGCGGTAAGAAATACAAAGTGGGTCGTATTCGAACTTATACTGATATGATAATAAAACAATACAAACTTTTCACCATTAAATTAAAACCATAATTGTTATGGGGCGAAAAAAATTTTTTGTTATATTTGCTCTGTATCAGAAACATAACCAAAGCACCAACCGGTTAGTGTACGTACGAGAAGTAAAGACGCGTGCACACGGGGTGCGCTATCGCAGTTCTGGTTCATTAGGCGGGCGGTAGCGCGGTCGCTATCGCGGCGGGCCGCTCATTTTTCACGCTACGCGCTAAAACTGGCCGCAATATGAGGACCATCAACAACTTCGTCGTGCATGCAACGGTATGAGTATCATTTAAAATACCAAAGAGGTTTTCTTTACTTTATTCATTTTTTTACTACAAAAACGCTTTGAAATCATGCTATTAAAAATAATTGAGTTATAAGTTGAAAGTAAGTAATTAACAAAACCTGTTATAAATGTTATAAATATTCTGCAAGTTCTAAGCACTAAATAGAAATGGAAATAAAGTATTCAAGCTCACCACGTAGCGATAGAAAAGTAATCAGTGGAAATTGTTTATCAAAACACAAATTAATTGGAATGCCAATATTTAGAAATTATTTCCTACCATCATCATCGCCAAAATGATGTACACTGTCCTTTCAATACTGAATACATGCTCATGCTACATGCTCTCAGAAATGAGGAGAGGCCCGTGCCATGCAATGGACGTACGAGTATACAGGCTGTAACTTCAATCTACAAATAAAATAAAATATACGCGTTGATTATGTTCTATATTTGACGCATATTTTCCACTCGATTAAACACAGCATAGGAGCTAAACCAGTGATGAATAATGGTCTTTGTTCAACGTTGTAGGTTTTATGTTTTAAAAAAATCCCATCGATATTTACAACACAAAGGATATAGTGGCAGATCTTTGTTACCTCACGTCAATGAATATCTATACAATAATTGCATTTTATTTGAAAATATTATTACCACATAAAATTAAATTTTGCAAAATTAAAATCAATTATCCCTTAGAACAACACCGTATACAGATGTCCCAATCACAACATTGCACGCCATACCTGCACAGTAGGCACCTAGCAATTTAATTTTGACTACCCCCCGCCAATCGGGAACAATATTCAAATAAGGCTTCATCTATTAACGTACCCCATCGCGACATGTCCCACTATCTATCACTTCCATCTGTATAGACCCTCCGCATCGCTACCCTTGGTAACCCATACTACTGTGCACATTAAAAGATTTTTAGGGTAATCAAATGAAATCCCAGTTTCTTGATTATTAAATAATAAACTTCATTTAACCGTTATATTAGTTCTTTATCTATGAAATTGCCGTTTTTTATGAAAGAATTTAACGTGTTTTTTTTTATATTTTTTATTCCTAATCACCCATGCAATCGATGCATCTTTGCCAATTTCTTGAAGAAATCAGCAAGGCAACAAAGACTTTAAAGGCATTTTGTACTGCCTCTCAGGTGATGAACTTATTGCCCGCCAAAACGTAATCCATATTCTGGAAAAGTAGAGGTCTGTAGACGCAAGGTCTGGTGATTACAGCGGATGACGGAAAACTTCCAACTCCAGCTCTTGTAACTTGGAGACCGTCTGTTGTGCAGTATGCGAGCGCGCGTTGTCGTGCAGGAGCAGCGGGGACGATTGACCAAAGCTGGTTGGAGACGTGCGAGCATCTCGATCATTGTGTTCAGTACTTCACAGTATACATCTGCAGTATGCTCATCCCTTTGGTTAGAAGAGATCCCAGTTTGGTAAGAAGCTGTGATGAATCACACCGGCGCTATACCACCAAGCAATACCATCACTTTTCTAAGGATAAGTTTTCGTTTAGGGTTTTATTTTGGTGCTGAACCGGGATCCAACTAACTTTTTGAGCGCTTGCGATTGTCAAACAGAATCCATTTTTCGTCGCAGGTAACAATGCGGTTCAAAATTCCTTCGTTTGTGTGCCTCCTGAGCTGTGCAAGGCACGTCTTGACGCGTTCTTCGCACTGACGATCATTGAATTCGTGGGGCTCCCATTTTCAAACTTTTTTACCTTGTCAATTTGACGAAAATGAAACATTATTGTTTTGATACTAACGTCGAAAGCTGCTGCTAATTCAGCCGTACATTGAGTATCATCAGCTTCCACAATCGCCTCTAATTCGTCGTTGTCCACCAAAGTTTTGGACGATCGCGGGGCTCATTTTTCAGGTTGAAATTTCCAGAACGGAAGCGGGTAAACCAATAACAGGTGGTGCGTTCGTTTGTAGTATTCGCTCGGTTAACGTCGTTGATGCTGTGTGCCGCTTGCGCCGCGTTGCTGCCCCGACGGCACTCATATTTCGTAAATTTTAACGTATCCATAATGACGGAAAAGATTCAGTTGCGACGAGAACATAACGCTTATCAATAAACGAATGATTCGTTTTCAAAAAAGAGTTCCATGTTTTTTAAATAAAATTGATTTGTAATTAGAATTCTTAGCCAAACAAAAATTATTTTGATTTGAATTAGCCAGTACTGCAGAAAGGCAACATAATAGATAACGGCCTATTATTAGCTTTATAACACGCGAAAACAGGAGATGATAATGATAATGAGATGATATGATATGAATAATAGGTGTTATTCACATTATTGTGTTTAGTTTATACGCTTAGCATGAGATAAAATATTTTTTATGATAACTGTATCCGTAAGTAATACTTAAAGTTTTCGACTAAACTTAAATTTATTACCGTGTTAATTTCTCTTTTGTATTCAGCATATAGTATAATCGTTTTAAAATTATCGCATCTGTCGGGCCACAGTATCACTGGGGCATCCCTTAGTTGTCTCGATCTTTCCCTTCCAACAATGATTCCTTTTGAGCTGGTATCTACTTCTTATCTATTTTCACCGCCAAGCAGCAATAAATCCGCTCTATTTTGGTACAGGTCGTAACATCTACCATTTTAGACCTAAGAAGAAATAAAGCCACGGAAGCGACATCCTGTCTATGGCTTTCTCTTGTTCACTGACTTTTAAGCGACTGGAGTAAGAATTTCCAAAGCCTTACCAAGAACAGAGAATGATTTATCACCAATTGTCCAGAAGTGCACAGAACATTGGAGTGAATGATTTGCCTGGACCTTCAAAAAAATTACGACAGGAGTTAAGCAATTTAAAACGTTATTTTAGATACGGAGGACTTGGTATATTAACTAAGAGAATAGAAGGCGGAAAAAATACTAGTATTCCAGCGAAGACGGATTAGGAACCAAGTCCATGGATTGTTGTAGCTATTTACTATCAGTTGTAGTTTTAGCTCGCTTGCAACTCAAACCCCACCTAATAATATATAAATGTACGCAAAAAGTTATCAGAATCCGTGTAAAATACATAATTAAGTGCTGCTAGACGTAAAACACAATAAATAAAAATGATTGCAAAAAAGTCAGTATGTACAATTTGATCATTCAAATTAAGTAGGTTCATGGTGTTGTCACCACTGCGCAATTCAATTGAAATCTCGTACCCCAATCTGTGGCGAAACTAGGCGGGTTGATGGGGAGTCGACCGTTGTACCATCAACCCCTTGGTGCCCCGCTGGGCTTCTCAAACATATGACCGTATCAATCAGCGTTATAAATAAATATTTTCTTTGTGACAGTTTCAATTTTTTATTATGTTTCTTTTCGGTATATTTGCATTGGTATTTAAAGATTCAGACAGTTTAATTAAAAATGTAGGAATTTAAAATACATTATTGTCATATATTATCAAACACTATAAATATTTTCAAAACTAAATTAAGGTTTTTAGCACTCATTGATTTGAATCTTTTTTCAAAACTTAACTAATAATAAAAATTGAATAATAATAACATTAATAAAATAAAATAGATCTCTCTAAGATTCTCTTCTAATAACGATTCTTACTAATAGTGTATTTCGAAAGCAATAAAATAAAACGGTTTATTGGTTTGATCGAAGCAAAAAATTTCATTAGTCAACCATGCCTTTGATTTACTACCGTTTCAAAATAATCAGAGCAGAGCAGAATACGTGAATGGAGCTCAGCTGTGTAGTAACATATTAGACTAGTTGTAAATGCCAAAAATTATATAAACGGTTGCTTTTAGTTACATTACAATAGTCCTGTTATAAAAACTTAGTTGAGAATGCTATCCCTAGTGACTTATAATAAAGTTTAAAAAAACATTATAAATTTGACAAATTAAACAAAGACAAATTTATCCAATAAACTTTAGACCACCTAAAAATAATACAGCTTAGTTACGTAGTTCTCGCAATCTACACTAAAAGGAACGTAGAATACACAAAAACATTGTTTATACGAATATATCGAAGAATATGGTAAAGCATCTTTTATTTCTTCGAAAAAGCTACATAAAACTGCCGCGATGTTATAACAGCAACGGCTATATTGATTTTAGTTTTAATTTTGTGAACGAGGGCTCCAGATCGGGTAGCGACTTGATTTGATGGGTCGCACTTTGTGCCGATGGAAATAATATCGCACCAAGCACGGATCATTGGAGAGAACCGGTTGCACTTAAGTGTATTTTCATCCGTAGTAAAATCGACAATGGAAAGCGATTTAAAATATTGCATGGAACATTTCAAATAGAGCAAAACCCAAATTCCCGAAGAAACTACTATACCTAAATATTTTAAGTAACAACTTCATTAATTTTTCTCAAATTAAAATTATTAATACGGCCCATTCTTCACATTTTACATTATATAACCTTAATCTATATTTGACAGACGATTTATAAAATAACTTTCGCGTTGAATCAACTTGACACAACAAGGGTGAAGAATGAAACAATAGCGCATCAACGCAACTTCACCCCTCTGTTGCAAACCACAGGAGAATATCATAAATGTCGGCTTAAACACTGGTCCCGCCGATAGTAAATAAAAATATAATAAAATAATAAATTCAATGCAACATATGGCCCAAGACAGAAATTCGGATTTGCGGACCACTGGATTAAGGGGTCGATGTAATCGCGGATTTCTCGACAGATTTGTATAATAAATTGTTTACTTTTCATAAGATCTTGCACTTTACTTTTTTCGGACAGATATTAGTTTTATAATATATTTAAAATATCCTATAAATAATACCCTTAAACGTAAACATTGATTTAACTGCAAAAAGATACGAGTTAGGAATTTTAAAATGAAATAAATTTTGATTAAATAAGTTAAGGGGAAATATAATCTCAAATGGCTTAGCAAGATCCTCCGCTATGCCGAAAATATTGCAGAATTAATTTTGAAATAAATATATGGTAAAGTTGAGGATTAATGTTACACGAAAACACGATTCCGTAAAATTTTCTTGATAGAAAGGAAATCCAAAGTTACCTCCAAACTGAAACATAAACCGCTGTTAATCATAAAATACTTTAAATAAGGTCATGAAACTTTGCATACTAACTGAACTAACTATAAAGCAGTGCTTATGTTATTTACTTTTTTTAAAATACCATTATTTTCACTGTAAAAATAAATTACCTAAACTATCGGCGTCTTGAAGCTTGATTCCTGCCGCTTAGTTAGTATCGCTTCTGCTTTTGAAGGGGGAAGTTGTATCGCTTACGATCAAAATACACATTACGCAACAAGACGACGTAAAATTAAAATGGGAAATAACCGTAATAAAAATAACAAGCGACTAGGTTGGCGTTAAGAAACAGGCATAAATATGATAGACCCAATGAAATAAGTATCTAACGACCTATCTACTTACAGTATTAGTGATTACAAACATGTCGGTACATAGCATAGGACGCGCGGGGTAGTGGGGGCGAAGTTAGAATTTGAGCCGACTTACTATACCCCCTTAAGATAAATTAATTATGTCAGTTTCTCTAACGTCTAAAAAAACTATTTTTTCTATTGTTTTCAAATTAATATTATACTATGAGCTATTTGTAACAAATTTAAAACTTAATGTCTAAAACTACTTAATATCTCAAAGCACTGCTTTTCTAGAAGTTTAATATTACACAAAACATAGGAATTATAACAAAATTTGCTTGAATAAACTATTTAAAAGCGGATAGTCGACTGATCCGTTAACTTATTGAATAGAAAGAACGGCACTAGTCGGTGTAATGCAGCCCCCCGCGATGCATCGAGTACTGTATCGAGATCGAGACTCGAGTAATAATCGAACCCTCACTGCGCGGTGTCCCGCACTCAATCTCGGAACTTGTAGGTACTACGTGCGATCAAACATATTATTTGTAGTTTGATTTTTAATGTTTGTTCAAAAACGAACCTTATATATTTGATACAACGTTCATAATATACAACCGTAAATTCATAATAAAGGTTTGAAAAATTCCGTGTGATGGGGTGATAATCCAACGAATTGCGGACGGTTATTGAATTTCTTAATATTTCTGATTTTCCCTAATGTTGCACAATATAAATAAAGATAGAGAAAGCTTACCAATTTCCAACAAAAAAGCAACATATGGTTTGTAGCATTTGAAGACCCCGATCCTGAATTCGAATCTCCGACGTAATATTCAGAAGATGCCCATATTTTGAAAATTGGCCCGGAAAACATGATGAATTCATATTGTACTCTATGTGTTTGAAAATGTAACTGATATATTATTTTATGGTGCAATTTAAATACTTAGTGTATTTCCATATTTTCATAAAAACCTATCCTTAACGCTTAAGTTTAATAATTTCAATAAGTTTAATAATTTAAAATGCTTTTTTATCTACTACCAACTATGACATAACCACCCTTTCAATTAAAGCAACATTAACTTCGAAATATCTTGATTTTTCGATAGAAATAGCGGATTATGCGGCGATTTACTAATGCTGTATTACTTACTTCAATCCTATTAATACTGCCCCATATGACATAGATTATGTAAAAGCAGAACAGAAAAACTTCGTAAAAATTTGTTTTATAGGGCTATTAATATTATATATACGTCATAATATATTATACTGTTATTGTATATTTATCATCATCGTAATCACATTCACAACTTTACTGCTGAACATGGGCGCCCCAAGTAATACCACAAAATGCGGTCCTGTGTTACCAGCATCTATCAACTGTTGGTATTACAATATTGTCATTCCATTTATTGAGGTCATCTATTTCTCTATGTAGTACGATGCTGACACTTCAGAAGTCGTTCGGTTAACTCTATATATCCGGCCCATTGTTACTACAGATAACTGATTTGTTAAGCTATGTTGGTTATTCTGGTTCTACTATGGATATATTCATTACGAGTTTTATGACGAAGAGAAACTTTAACATATCCCTCTCCATAGATTGCTGCGTGAACTTAAGCTTCGTCATACGACCAGCAGTGTAGGACCACGTCTTAAATACATAAAATATCGTCACTGGCAACACTCACAGTTTTGAGGAGTGCGTGATGACGTGTCTTAATCTCCTAAACACTGCCCATCTTAGTTTAATTCATCATTTGGCCTTTCAGTCGAAGTTTGACTTACCTATTCGAAGAATTTATACTACGTAAATATAATTGTCAACAACTACGGCAAAGTCTTCCCCACTACTCAACATGAGTGAGACATGTACGTTATGTTGCATATGATTTTTTTGTAGCCCATATCCGTATTAAGACTTATCCATTATCTATACTAATCTATCCATATCAAGACATATCCATTGAGAAATATTGTTGAGGTCATAGAGGATACTAGATAAGGTCATCCAAAAATTCTGCAATAATGACAATATTATCGGGAAATTCATCATTGGAGTTGATATTGTATCCTTTCCAGTTCAGTAACTTGTATGTTATGTAACATAACATTTAATTAAAACTATTTTTACGGATTTTAACGCGTATATTAACTTATTTTATTTTGACGAAAATGTTTCGAGTACTTTACAGTACCTATGGTCACGAGGGTAATACCATATATCAAAGGTGTCACTGACAAGATTAGCTACATCTTGATACATGCTTCTATTTAAACATACTTCAGGCCGAATAATATTATTCAGTTTTTATCATCAGTCAACTGTTATATTCCTCTACAATATGCAGGAGCGTAATAGCTCGTTTGTGAATGCTATCTCTCTTACATAGAACAAAATAAAAAAATCAATTAAAGCTCACGTAAAGGAACATTTACCTGATATCTGCAGTCTGCAATCTGTGCACACTTACAAGATCGCCCCCGTCACTATTTCAGATTCGATAGACCACAAATCCTAACTTAAGAACACCGATTTCTTTCAAGGATGATTCGCGAGAATATTGAAGTCAAAAACATACTAATTTCGATGGAGAAGGTGGCAGGGTGCTATCATTTGCTTGAGATCCTATAATTTATAAAATTAAATCCCAACCCAAGCATACAACTACAAGACTTCAAAATGGTGTAAGCTCGTTCTGAGTAGATTGGACCGACAATTAATAATTTTCAATTAAAGGTAACCGTGGTTAACTGTGACGTTGGGTCGCCGAATACCATGGGTGCTGTAAAGTACGAGTTCGAGAATTTAAAAATAGCTAAATGTACGCGATAAATTCCGTATAGCTTTGTTTTATTTCAATGTGTATTATTCGCTTAAACATAAGAAAACATTATGCTTTTACTACTTCTACACTATTTCTTAGTACCACTTCAGATGCTATTATGTGGAAATTACTTTATTATTTTTAGTCCTTTGCATTCACCATCATCATTATCGTTACAGTCAACCCACCGTTACAGTCAAGTCCACTGCTGCGCATAGGCCTCGCCTAAGGAATGCCACAAAGCATGATGTCAAACTACCGGCATCCAAATCTTTGTTGCATCTCTTACCAAGTCGTCCCTTCATCTAGTGGAGAGCCGTCCTCTGTCACTCAAGAACCTTTCTTAGCCAGTTCTTGTCAGACCTTCGAGCTAATTGGCCGTCCAGTTGCCACCTCAGCTTATCGATCCGATGGCCAATGTCAGTTAGTTTGGTTCTACTGCGAATATACTCATTACGAAGTATATCAACCACCGAAACTTCGATCCGCAATAGCCCACTAAACGACCTTGAGCTTCCTTATTCGACCAGCAATGAAGAACCATGTGTTAGATTCATTGAAGTCACCTTATACTTTTTATTAAAAAAAGACTCGCCCAGCACCTTAATTGATGTCAATTGATTTAAGACCTTTTTAATTTTATCTTCCATGATATTTATATTACAGTGTAAACTGTGTAAAATTATTTATTGACTTTTTAGACTCTTATAGGGAAATAATGAATCGTTTGGTGTAGAATAGACGAAGGAAACAAATAAGATAAATTGTTTATAAATTTCATAACATTTATAAACAATTTTGCGGTTAAATGAGACACTCTTCTTTTTGGTTTTTACAAATGGCCGATGCTTTTTGAGGATTTTATAAACAGTAAATGGTAGTTTAATTTTTTCTAAATCTTGTGAGACGTTCGCATAAATAATGAATCGTTTGTGGAAGTGTTTGTAGTCTGGTACGTTTCTGGTTGAAGGTATAAAGATGGGATTTGCTATCCTTCATATGTTGTATTACATTTAGGTAAAATTTTATCAGTCTGCAAGCCTTAATCTTTGAGAATGTTTTGGTACATCGGCACAGAAGCGATGATGTCGCGGTAATGGGGAGCCGCTCGCCGGCGTACGTCGCTCGTCCACCGCCACGTGACTTGCGTCTGCGCACGTTCCACACTCCCACCGATTATAAGTTACCAGCATGTGAGAATTTTTATAAAATGTATTATTTCATTTTCGTTCTCTATAGCAAAATTCAAAATTAGCGTTCAAGCATTAGGTGTAGTGACACAAATAATTCTCAATCAATGATTCAACATTTGTCACACCTTTACTTCGTCTAAAATGGCACTTGGTGATTTTTTCACAAACGAGTGCCTACCAAAATTCTTTTACCCTTTTAGATTTCTATTTTTACCTCTTGAACTTATTGCGATTATTAACTCTATTATAAGCATTTGAAAAGCATCACGGCAATAAAGTTAAGGGTCCTTGCGACCGCAAAAAGCTTTCAAAGCAACACAGCTAAATGTAATATCTAGGTGTCAACTGCAGGCGATAATCGCGGTGTAAAAAATTGCCAGCGCACCGACGCGACGTCGGCGAACTATTTCCACCCTTGCCTGTATCTCGTTTATCGGCCGATAGTATCTGAGTGAGACATCGCCGGTGACGTTTGAAATATGATCGGAGCGGTCCCGGGGGCGCGGGAGGCCACGTGCGGGGCATATTCAAATCAGAATCGCACGCGGCGGACCCCCGTGTTGGCTAAATACGCCGCCCGCACCGCGCCCGGCCCACCCACTCACTGAGGGTCGGCCCTATGTAATCGAATTTGAAAATTATTCTAAAACACTGAATAATGTATTTCGAAGGGACGGCTCGCCGGAGGCGGCGCGCTCGCGCTGATTTTTAAAATAAATTAAACTTAATCAAGTGGGTTCGCGCACCTAAACGGATTAACTTGGCGCTGATTTGACTTCGCCACTGTTTGTACAGCGTGTGGGGTGACGGCTTGGAGCTGTTTGAAACAGTATCAGACGAATATTGTTCGGTACACACACGTAATGGGTTTGCTACATCGATAACTGATTTTAGTTTTCAATGTAGCATACTAACGCCTCACATTGCTAAAAGAAATGTCTATTATAAGGCGATTAAAGCCTTGTAAATAGAAATGCCTACCCAAAAATTGTAATTCGATGTACAATTGTTTAATTAATCTATTTAAAAAGATACTAAAACGTATTTTCAATACTTCAGCGTACATGAAGTGTAAGGAAAACCACGAGTAATGATATAAAATGTATAGTTTATACCACACAACTACACTAGATAATTTAATGTTGTCAGTGGTTTTTCCAGACGAATGACAATCAACCTGACTCTTCCTGAATAACAGACAACACATCTGCAATTCCTCCGGTATTGAAGATGTTCATGGACTCGTTTGTCTCCTCCTCAAAAAAATACCAATTACCAACGTCATCGTATCCAATGCACTCTCTTAAATGACGAACAAGCTCTAGCAACCAAATTATCATCTTTATTATCATCATCATCATCATTATCAATACAGTCCCTCACAACTCTAGGTACAGATAAGCAAAGGCCTCCCCTAATGATTACTACCTGGCTTATGGTATTCCTCGAGGAAGGCCTGGGGAATTCCTAACGCTGATGATAGTGTGAGCTGCCCCTTAAGATCTCAAATAGCAGCCAAATGGCCGGTAACTGCAGTGCAGGGATGCCGAATGATGTCAGAAAATGTGTGCCAAATTATGCCAAACTCAAATCCAACAGATTTGTTATGGGGAGCAGCATTACTAATGGAAAGCATTGACAGAACGGGGCTATCTGGCCTGTTTTCACCAATGTCTGATGAATATGAGCGGATCTTCCCAGTAATTTATATTGGACTAATCTTGAAAAGGCCGCGTAATCTTGAGAAGGCCGTTATATCAAGCAGTGAACTTAAAAATGCTAATGTCGATAATGGACACACTCATCATTAATTACCGTCATCATCATCATTATTACAGCGTATCAAAGTTCACTACTGAACGTAAGCATCCCCAGGCAACGGGCGGTTTGGTAACCACAGTTATTTATTACTTCATGTTATAGGGAAGGTACCCATTAGTAGATTCTCTTAAGCTGCTACCTCACGACGGTTTATTAATTACCATCATTCATTATTCGTTCATCCATTACAACCTATCGAAGCCCACTGCTGGACATAGGCCTCCTGATAGATTGCCCCGTAAGGGGGATGTTTGTCATAGTTTACATGTGGTAGAGTCACGCTGCAGCTACTCGTATATTATGTTTGTAACACGAATAGGTCAGCTCGACAGGGGAACAACGCTCTCATAAAATACCAGCGTAAATAACAGCTCAATGCTGCCGTTTTGTATGATGAGTCTAGAGAATCGGAGATCGTTTTTACTGGAAACGAGACATGCCGTCTTAATCCTCAGGGGCGACAAGTGGCATCTGCGTTTTGATTCTTAATTAAGGATAGATGTAGACGTCTATGGGCCACAGCTTCCACTTACTATCAGGTGGACTGTGTGCTCGTTCGTCATCTTTATTCTACAAAAAAAAGTTGCCACGCTTTGCTGGTGGATTGGCAACTACGGCTTTTTTTTCTAGTTGTTATTAAAAAGACCCTTCTGCTCATCTCCTGGCTCATATCTCCCTATCGTCTGTTACGACGGCCAAGCCACGATTTGGTTTAGTTATACTATCGTCTAGACGGTTTAACAATTTACACCTCGCTTAAAGAAATTACAAGAACTGCCGTTGTCACTGCATGGCAGCTAAACTGGTAATCGCAATACAAGACGTGTCACAAATTTGGCGTTGATATTTTCGTGTCTGTGTAAAAATGTAATTAAAGAGAAGGTCTATATAAAGCAATTTATTTATTTAATTATTTTAAGTTTCATTAAAATTGTACGGGGAAACAAAAAATTACACGGGGAACAGGTAAGTTGGTGTGCGCAACGGTACGTGCCTACGACACGGCTAACAGTTTGTGCTTGCGAATTCAATGGACTGTTTAGGTGCTTATGATGATGAAATACTTTTAAATATTTTACTGGCACATCAATAATTCAGTGTCTTAGAAGCACAGACACACTCACAAAAGACTGCATTTGGCTAGGATTCTTTGACAGGACCTGCAAATCAGATAGCTCTCTTATTACATTTCCGTAACAGCATAATAGCGGGCTAAGCAAGTAAGTCCGTTAAGGATACTTTCAAAAAAGGACATCGAGCTCTAAAATTAAAATTTATTAATCGCAAAAATTAGCCCAATTGAAATTTTGAAAATTAAATATTGTGTAAGACAATATTAGTTCACTCGCTACATTAAGTTTTATTACTCCATGAATACATTTGGTTCAACGCGATTCGGCACGCAGGGCTGCTGTGGCCCCGCCATTAGCGCCCGATATGAAATGAAAATTAAAATATATAAAAAACTGCGCCAAGCACTCTCAATAGACCGCTGAGGGCAGCCCTAAAGATTTAACCCTATAGGCAAGCATAGAGTGTTCATTGTTACTAGAAAATTTATTTTATTCTATTCATATAAGCTATACATAGTAAGCACTGAGCATTTTTTATTTATATAGATTAACACCATTCAGACACTAGATGGTTAATGTAACCTCATAACGATTTGAAAATACATCCTAATCCCATTGAGATGAGTCAAGCCAAATCTAGTTTTTGCGCTCACCATTTCCATACAATATTGTGATTATTGGCCAAATCTTCTAGATTTTATACTCCCGAAAAGCCCATCAACACAGAATGTTGCTGTAAGGCTGGTAATTTTATGGAGATAAATTTTTGTTTTATTAAGACAATTATAAGGGTCTTTAAAAAGGCATGTATAACAGTTGACTATGACTTTAAATATCAATTGTCCATATCTTAACTCAAGCTTATGTAAAGTGATAATTAAGATAAAATTTCATAAACTATTTGAATTTCTTATAAAAGCTGATAATTATCATATTGCTCGTATTACAATTTATTCAAATAAAAATTAAATATTTTATCTCTGGTGGAAACTCCATAGCGTACGTTAAAAACTATCATGTAGCGGTCTACAGTAGGGGTGCTACTCGATGATTTGGTTTTTCGATTCGTTACGCCGTCAAACTACCCTCGTAAGCGTACCCTCGAATATGTTCCCTCGCCTTGAATATTATTTATACGTTTGTTAAGTGGAGTTGTACGGCGGCCGAGAGGATTATAGCCTCGGGAGCTCAGCACTTCAACAAACATCGGTTATGATTTCTAATATCGATCGCAGAATTTTAACGACCAGCTAGCCGCTTTGAATGCCATCGACATATCATTTTGTTTCTCATGATTGAAACTTGGAGAGTTATTGAAAATTGATACTCTAAGGGTTGTAACCAATGTTTTTCTAATTGGAGTAATATATTTTAGTGAATATTTAACTTAAATATAAAACACTGAATAACGTGTAAACCTAGATTGGCCCGCAGGAGCTAAGAATTGCAGACGATGTTTACTTAGACGAAAAGGAAATTGTTTCATGAGGACGATGACGAAAGATTGAAGCTTCTAAAGATTGCAGGTTGCATGTTAACATCATATCGGGTAATCACCACTTTGGACGTTGAGGAAAAAGGGAAGAACTTGGCAAGGTTTATCCCGAGGTGCAGATAACACTCCGTGTCGATCGTCGCTACACGTACGGAGCTTGTTCTATATATTTCAGAGTCATTCAGAAACTTTGATAGCGTAATATAGGCTTTGGTCTATTTCATATTATTACAATTCCAAGACTTCAGTTAAAAAGCAGCGTCAATGGTGCACGTTGAGCAGTATAATACGAGCACTGTTTTGTCAAACACTAGAGTTATAGAATTTTTTCTACGTATAAAAGTGATCCGTAAGAGGAAAACAAATAAATGTAGGTACTTACAGACCGATGTTAGTCTTAAGATGAATTTTTAAGTTAAGGATTAATAATAGAACAAAAGACGGCTTAAAATCTTCATAAAATCCTCTTCCTCTCACAAAAAATTCATAAAAGACTTTTAATAAGTAAAAACAAAATCCTACCGAAAGATATTAGAACTAAAATGTCAAGACATCTGGTATGAATTGCGGATGCCAATCTGCAGTGTCTACCATGAACATAGAAGTCTGTTCTATTAGTTGAGTGCTCAAGGACTAATATTAAACATAATAAATACTTATTTGTTATTACTACTAGCTATGCCGTGCGGCGGTTTAAAAAATCTATCCCCCATCTTGTCCCGTGTTATGAAGTATGCCAGAAAGATTTTGTGATTTCCAATAGATAGTACTTACTGTATGTATTGATATCCCGGACGTCAATGTGAGCGAAATTAGAATGTCCCTTCAGCACCTTAAAAACGGCAAGGCCTCAGGCGAGGATGGAATTACAGCGAAGCTTCTGAAAATGAGTGGAAAACTCGTACTTAAAGTCCTTCAGAACCTCTTTAATTCCATCGTCCATGTTAGGACAAATCGGAAGGCGTGGAGCTGAGGTGCAGTGGTCTTGTTTTTTAAGAAAGGCGAACACGCTCCCTTGTATTACTACAGACTGACTTCCCTTCTGAGCCGTTACGAAGTTTCGAGTCATTACGAATCGTCTCGCAAGCAAATTCGACGACTTCCAGCCTCCCGAACAAGACGGTTTCCGAAATGGCTTTAGTACCATAGACCACGTAAATACTCTTCGACAATTTTACGGAAGACCGAAGAGTCAATCTACCACTTTTTCTTGCGTATATGGGCTATGAGAAATCCTTTGATTCCGTCGAAATTTCGGCGGTGCTGCTGTCCCTTCAGCAATGCCAAATTGACTGTGGTTATATCAAAGTGCTGAAGTGCTACGTTATACTGCAGGGCTACGAGGGCTATTCGAGTACAGAAACAGAGTACGAAACCTATCCAACTGCAGAGAGGTGTAAGACAGGGTGACGTTACTTCCCCGAAACTCTTCCCTGCTGCATTGGCAGACATCTTTAAGCTACTGGACTGGAAAGGATACGGTATTAATATCAATGGCGAGTACATTACTCATCTACGATTTGCAGACGATATATTCTTTATGGCAAAATCGCCGGAGGACCTAATCACTATACTCAATGACCTCAATAGTGTCTCCCAATAGATAGGTCTTAGGCCGGTAGTTGTTGGGAGCACTAAGCTCGAAGTTGCTCAAGAGTATGTTTACTTGGGACAAATAGTCCGACTAGGTAAGTCCAACTTTGACCGAGAGGTCTATCAACGGATTCAACTATGCTGAGCAGCGTTCGGGAAATTACAACACATCTTTTCGTGCATGTTGCCAGTGATGACCTATCGATCTTAAGCGTGCTCTCCTACACTGCTAGTTACGCTCATGATTTCTCTACGTGATAAACTTAGAAATGAGGGTGTCCGCTGTAAAACCAAAGTGATCAACGTAGCCCAACGGATTGGTAAGCTGAAGTTGCAATGGGCCGGCCATATAGCTCGAAGAACCGATAACCGATGGGGAAGAAAGGTTCTCGAGTGGCAGCCTCGTACCG
>DWHP01000601.1:0-18998 GCA_018247895.1 Parnassius honrathi
CTTTTTATTCATATTATTAAGTAATCCCAAGTTCTAAAAATATAAAACTTACATGAAAATTAATGGCTTAGTTGCCTAAATATCTGGTATTAATTCTATAACAAAACAACGAAAAAAGTATCTGTAGTATTAATCTGCCGTCCCCTTTGGGAGCTTTAGATAATCACTTCGTTTTTAGTTGGAGAATCCCCTGTAAAAAATATTTTGAAATTAAATTTTACTTTTACTATGTAGATGACACCTTTCATACCTATATTTATCTGATATTGGTATGATATATCGAAATATATGTCACTTTGATCTCGTTTACGAGAAGACATTTCAACTTCAACTTCTTTAAACAATTAAACTAAAGCATACTCTCTTGCTTGACCTGTGCTTTCGTTCGACTGTCAAATGAAATGAATGAATCAATCCGGGGTTCGTAGCGATAGGGAAACCCCGGAGCCCCGTCGTTGCAACTAAGGGCACACGTCGTATTTTTTCGCGCCGACGACGCGCGTTTTCCAAGTCTGCCAGTAATTAGAGTTGCGTAAAAAAATATTAGTTTTTAAATATTCGTGATTAGTATTCACCGAATACGAATATCCGGTAAATGTCTACTATACGGCGAATATGAATATTCGTATTCGTGCATCACTAACATTAAGTGCTATTTCATGCTGGTATTTTGTAGGAGCGCGGTACCACTCCGGTCGAGCCGACCCATTTGTGCTGCAACTATTATACGTATATATGCAGCATGGCTTCACCACGTATAAACAACTTTTTTACATGGGCAAATATCAAACCTGCCTCGCAGGAAGGAAGGTTTATGTCGAACTTAACCTACTCTTTTCTTTCTCAAGTAAGGCGCACCAGGAAAACACGGCTTGGCTTTCTCCTCGGCCTCTAACTACACCTGTGTAACGGATTTCCCCGAATCCGATACGTAGAGGTCATAGACCCAAGAAAAAAAAATTAACACTCAAAAGCACCAGATTTCCTGACCCCAGCGGCGGATCTGGTCTATGGCCTCGCTGCCAACCATGATTCCATTCCAGGTATACCAACTCTCCTCTCCCCCTGCGGGGGGACCAGCACATCAATGGTGGTGCAACCCCGTCAGAGTCGCGGAGGATAGGGCGAGTGGCGCATCGCCATACCAACACTCCTCTTCCTTCACGACTCCAACGCGGCTGCAACAGTAGGGGGAGAAGACACCCTTCTCGCCGCAGTCCACTAACGCACTTCCGAAGTAGGCCCGCCAAGCTCACTCCGAGTGACCACCTCGGGCCGGTCAAGTGGGTTCCTCTTCGTTCACCGCGGGTGACCAAGCCACGACTAATAAACTCCCCCGCCCCGACAAGGCGGGAACCTGTTTGGAGAGAGAAACATGAACACCTGCTGCCAACAGTAGATAATGAAGGCTACATATCTCTTATCACCTCTGAGAATTAGGATGGAATGTCTTATAGCCTAAATTTTTTATAATTATATTGACGCTTTATACCCTGCAGACTGGAACACAGCAGCAGAATTACTACTATTTGGCTGCTTTGAAATACATAGCTAAGAGATTTGTACATGCACCGATGGACTTCGAGGCAGAAAATCAGTCCTACCGCCTAGTGCTAATAATTTTTAGATGTAAGCACTGAACGAATATCTGCGGTGAGGCTATCGTACTGCAGCATAATGCTGTGATGGATGCCTTAATGTTATAACGATGTATTATTTATATAATAAGGGTGACAAACGAACACATACTCTACCTAATAATAAATGTTTTTTTTTATAAGATATGAGTGGCAAACGAGCACACAGTCCGCCTGATGGTAATTACTTGTTGCGGCCCATACGCATCCACATTTATCCTCGATTACGAATCAAAATTCAGATGTGTTGTCACCCGTGACGACTAAGTCCTGTGCCACACTGGCGTGACCCGTCTTGCGTCTGCAATGAACGGGAAAAATAACAATACGAAACGAACGGGAGGTCCACGTTGGTCTAATAAACATGAAAATTATAAGCATTATATTTCTCAAAACTTTAGTGGGTATTGACGTATTTCATCATACAGTTTACGATGTTCACCCAACTTTTGCGTGTTTTACTTTAAATCGTGAACTCCTATTTTAATTTACATTATATCTTGTGCAAAAAAACTACTCTCTTCTAGACACGAAAGTGCCAATTTACAAAACCTCAATTTTTAGCCCGCGTAAAAATAACAGGAAGGAACCACATGTCATGCTGCCGCCTCAACGTGGCATACTATGGTGGCAAAGCCCGGCGTCGTTCCTCCCGCCTCCGCTCCCCGCAGTCGCTCCCCGCAGTCGCTCCAGCGTGGCCAACGCCTAAGATGTAATGTCACGTTTCCAGTAAAATGGGGCTCCGGTTCTCTACACTTACCATACGAAACAGAAGCGTTAAGCTACTATTTTGCACAGGTTTATTCATGCTACAATTATTATATAGCTGTAGCGTGGCGCCGCTGGTCGTGGTACGCCGTGTAGTGGCGATGTAAGAATGTGCACTATCCCATATCACCCCGTGGGTGTAGTAAGTGATGACAGGTGGAAACAAATCAGGAGATGGGCAGCAGAGTCTTCCTGATAACGACAACAAAAATACTAGGGTTGCCAACCCGCTTGCTAAGCGTGGCAACTGCGGCAAATATCCCCCCTATGAGGCAATCTACGGGAGACGCATATCTTCAGCAGGGGATAGACTGTAACGCTAACAGTAACGGTAGCGTAGCTCTACCACGTATGATACACTAATACCGTCCACTTATGCTTGTAATGTCATATGTACTTACATATTGATTTGTAACTTCAGTAATACATGTATTTTTTTTTCGTTAAAATTTTCTCGCGATGAACACATCGTGACGTGCTCGCTGCTCATTTTCACATTATCGCCAGGTAGATCTGCTTGGCGTTGAATACCTACTTGCGGCAGGAATCTGCGTCAAGGGTGCTCACGTCTATACCGTGATCGTCAATTCACGTCCAGCGTGATGATTAAAGAAAATCCTCTCTACAATAAGAGGGGCTCCTACATTCATCTTTGAGTATTCTTGGTTTAATACTCAAAGATAGTTAGATAGCTATGCACTTTAACGAGCTTACAATAGTTATATCTTTAAGATATGAAGAAAAAGGAAATAATTATATCAGGTAACTAAAGTTAGATTATTAGTGGATTGTGATGTTGGTCAGATATAAAAACCTCCGACGTCACTATTTAGTGTTAGTTTTATTTTTTTTATAACCATAATATAATATAAACATGTAAGAATAACACTAAGACTTAAAGTTCCGTGGGTGTAAGAGGCGACAGAGGGAAGCGAACTGGGAGATGGGCGGTAGCAATAAAAACTAAAAATAAAAACTGCGGTAGCCAACCCGTCTGCCAAGCGTGGCAACCATGGCAAATATGGGAGATATTTGCCATGAGACAAGATAGCCCCATGGGGGGATATTCCCCATAGATATAGATAAGGCAAATGTTCAGCAGTAGATTCTAAAAAAGCAAAACAAAAATAAAACTGAAGTTACGTAAACAAGTTATTTTTACTATTTACAAAATAACACAGTTTCCGAGCATATTTCGGTGTAAC
Source organism: Parnassius honrathi (assembly GCA_018247895.1). Taxonomy (NCBI): domain Eukaryota; kingdom Metazoa; phylum Arthropoda; class Insecta; order Lepidoptera; family Papilionidae; genus Parnassius; species Parnassius honrathi. The sequence goes on from DWHP01000601.1 coordinate 3,611, forward strand.
TGCGTACCCGTAATTCCTTTAATGTTTTGGCTGGTAGTGAAAATTACAAAAATGCATCCCTGTTGCGATATCACGCAAAGAGAATAATACCATGAGGCGACAACATAAGCCCAGTGTTTATTTCAAAGACGTGAGGGAGATGACAATAGATTCGCCGTTTGCATACAGAGCTTTGCTCTACGCGGTAGAGATCAAAACACGTGGGTAATAAAACACCTTAACGTGACCTGACAACCGGGCCATATTTTATTACCTAGATAACAAGTTAGGCGGACAGAGTTTACAAGTCCTTACGTTTTTAAATCGAGTGGCGGTGAAGAATTTTAGAATAATAATTAAAATATGACCTACACATATCCTGTTTTCTAATACGGGCTAGGGCTCGTTTGTTGTACAATATCTTGCATTCAAATTGGAATTCCAAATTAATTTTATATTTAAGTTACTACCAATGTTTTTTTGTACAAAATCAGCCGTTGAGAAGAAACTAAGTGTTGACGAGGTCTACAGTTAATGATTTCTTATGTTTACACGAATTATACAAATGGAATAAATCTAATTTTACGGATTTTATTGTTTTCGCTACTTGATAGCACCCATGGTCATGGGACTGAGATGTTTGACGTCCTGATGTGATAATATTTAAAGAAAGTTATCTTCAACTTTTAATTATTAATTTTGGTCCGATCTACGTAGAACGAGTTTACAGCATTTTGATGTCTCGAAGTTAGTAGTAGGCTTGGGTTTGGATTTAATTTTATTAATTATATGATCCCAAGCAGATGGTAGCACCCATCCATCTTAGTAAAATTATTCCAAGAGGTCTACAGTTGTTAATTTGTTCTAGTAGAAACGGATTCATAACAATTTACATTAAATTTGGTCTTAAACTTAAGTAATAGACAAAACGATATCGATCAAATTGCTTCAAAACTGGAAATGAAGGTTTCGTATGAATAATGAAAATAACGAACTCGCGTGGAAACTTACCTTAAATAATTTAGTCGATACACAGCCGATTCTCAATCGGGTTTTTTAATTTATCTTAGGATTGTGATTAATGTTGAAAAGTAGATGGTATCTAGATGATAAACGAACATATTTGTTGCAGAGGTTTTACCAAAAAGACACAGGAATACCCAGTGGCGGCTGTAGCAAAATTTTTAGGTGGTGCGAGATCTCATAGTGGCGCAATTCCAAATACAAAACCTTAGCGTTCTGATACTATGCAATTGCCTTTTCGTGATTTTAAATAGTATTAGACCTATCAAATATCTACGGGTGTATATGCGGGGTAAGCACAGTTGTGTCTGTCGCTCTATCCATAGCAGTTGTTCTGCTTATTCGCGTTAAAGAAATGTCCATTCCGCTCGAATTAACTGTAGTACAGATAACTAGTTGTACAGATTATTTATCATAATAAGAATTAATAATCTTGTGTGACAATTTTTATTTAAAATGTTGTTCTGCAGACAGTGTTAAATAAGATAAAAGAAATACTAACAACAAACTTAATGAAAATATAGCCGGGTTTCTGGCTTGTGCGCTTGCAATTTTCTTTATTATTTCGGAATAATTTAACTTCTGGACAATATAATTTTCTATAGAAAAGATTACATGATATGACAGTCTTTCCTGACACAGTAGAAACTTAGGTAAATTTTTTAATGTGCTAAAACTTCATTTCCGTTTAGTGACAGTTATAGTACTGGTATAGTCAGCAAGCGTTAGACATTGAGTTAGACACGGTATTCCCAATACAGATAACACAAAACGATATCGATCAAATTGCTTCAAACTGGAAATGAAAGTATCGTATGAATTTAAAAACAGCAAACTCGCGTGGAAGCTTGCCTTTATTCGTTTAGTCTACACACAACTGATTCTCAATCGGATTTTTAAATTTATCTTAGGATTGTGATTTGTTTTGAAAAGTAAGTGGTACCTTTATGATAATCGAGCATGTACGTTACAGTGGTTTTACCCAAAAGACGCAGGAATATCGTGTCTAACGCAAATTGATTCCAAAGAAGCTGCTTACAATTATATAATGTCCTGGTACATAAAGAAGAGATTTATTAATGTAACTGAGACTTTAATACTTGTATTAGCCTAGCATTCAACTGAAACGGGTCCAGTATTAGCCATAAAATAATCCTGTTCATTCTGTCATAAGCCCTTTCTAAGTCCATAAATGCACAGAAAACTTAATTATTTTTGCCCGTTAACTTCTATGCACCATCCCATTCCATGTATAAATCAAGCTTGCGTATCTTAAATTTTCTTCCCAAACTTTTCGAAAAAGTGTACAGCAGGCCTCCTACCACTCGTCTTCAGCGCTTAGCATTTCTAGTGATACGCTACCAAACCCTGCCACACTTGTTTTTACGCTTTTCATTGTTTTCACTATATCATCTATGCTTATCTCATTACCCCTTTCCTCTTTTTTCGGAATTTCTAGTTAATTTAATTTAGACATCTCTTCACTCTGTAACTTGGTTTACAAAACATGATTACGAAGTACGAAATCCTTATTATAACTGAGACGCTCGTATTACTAACAATTTGTCTGACTTTAGCTCTTTCCCAAAATAAAGGAATATTGTAATTCGATGCATTTTTGTCGCCTGTGGTAACGATCATCATCCATCACAAACCTACTGCTTTTTTATACAAGAGGAGGCAAACGAGCATGCGGCTCACCTGGTGGTAAGTGACTACCGTCGCCCATGAACAACTGCAATACCAGGGGAATTGCAGATGCGTTGCTGGCCTTTTAACTCTTCAATCCCCATAAAATTCCCATGCAGTCGCATGCAACTGGCAAATCCCGAGCACCGCATCCAACCACAGCGTTTAAAACCATTAAAACTTATATTTAGAGACTACTTTTCTACGAAGAAGTGCTGTGGGTAGGTGCGGTCAAATTTGACCTCTTAAATTTTGACGGAATATCGAAGCGGTCAAATTTGGACGCTTGGCGTTTGAGATGTTAAAAAGAGTATGCTCTTTTCTTGAAGGTACCTAAGTCGTATTGGTTCAGAAAAATCGCTGGTGGTAGTCTATTACACCAGAAAGTTGTGCGAGGAAGAAAACTTCTTGTAAATAGCACAGTAGTGGATCACCAATCATCCAGATGGTAAGGATGGTATCTCGAATTCTATCGCAATGTACGATGGTGAAATTGAGCGGCTGGAATTAGTCTGAACAATTCCTCTGAGCACTCTCCATGGTAAATATGAATTATGCAAATACGCAAAAAGATGCAACATCCCTTCGCAGCGCCAGTGAGTCAAGCTGATCAGAAAGTGCTCGGTCGTCGACGATTCGAACCGCTCTATGCTAGATACGATCAAATGCGAGCTGGCATTGGAGAGCCCCGTGCCAAAGATGGGAACAGTATTCCATGTGAGGCCGAACCTTGTAAGGTTGCAGGCGATGTGCCGGAATGAAATACTGTCCCGCTCTGCTGAGCACGCAAATCTTTTAGAACTGACAAAATGAACCTCATGTCAATGCGATATGTTAACACTGAGGATTCCGATACTGGCTAAGACAACAAGGGGAATGCCTTGAAACTGAAGAGATACGAAGAAGGTGTTCTTTTTAGGGGTCAACGCGCAAACTTGTGTCTTGCGTGTATTGAACTGAACTAGATTTAGTCGCCCCCAATTCGAAACCACAGAATAAATAATAGTACCGAAACTTTGTTCAACAATGTCTTTCTTGACTTCAGACACAGGTTTTTTCAGTACTCGATGACGTTTTCTCGAGAAATATTAGCACGGCCGGTGTATAAAACATCACCATTTCTGTCGTCCGCATAGCAATTAATGTTACCAGTTTGCAACATATCGTTGATATGCAAAAGAAACAGCGTTGGTGATAGCACGCAGCCTTGTGGAACACCAGCGTTAATGGGCTTGTAATCGGAGCATGCATCGTCTACTACAACCTAGATGCTCCGATCAGCCGGAAAACTAGTGATCTAATTACAAAATTTTTCGGAAAAACCTTAGGAAGGAAGCTTCGAGATAAGCGCTTTGTGCCAAACCCGATCGAAGGCTTTCGCTATGTCCAAACTGACCATCAAAGACTGTGCCTGCGCCCATCAGTGTGTTAGATAAACAAGAAGATCACCGGCTGAGCAAACCCGACGGGAACCGTACTGGCAGTTATTAATCAGCTGGTGTTCCTTAAGGTACCGCATGAGCTGGTTGGTAATAAAGGACTACATTATTTTGGAGAACAAAGAGGTGATGGCGATAGGCCTGTAGTTGGACGGATCAGAGCGGTTACCCTTTTTAGGGATCGGGTGCATGAACGCTATCTTCCATGAATTCGGGACTACGCCTAGGGAGTAGGAGTACCGTAAAAAACGCGTTAAAACCGGTGGCAACTCTGGTCACACATCTTCTCCACAATTGGAAGATTCCGTCAGGCCCACTCGTGTATATATCCAGAGAGAGGAGTGCTTTACGTACTGAGCATTATGTGAATCGCACATCAGGCATAAAGCACTCACACCGCGGGATTGTTGCTGGTGTGTTTCTTCCGTCGTCGAGAGTCGAGTTGGACGCAAAAGGAGAGCCTAAAAAATCGGCTTTCTCTTTTGTAGCGTGGACCAGTGAGTCGTCCTCCCTGTGTAGAAATGGTAGCGATGGCTGACAGAAATTCCCTAAGACAGCTTTGGTGAGAGACCAGAATGCACGGGTTCTGGAAAGAAGGCGATCTAATTTCTCGCCAATTCTGCCAATGTGCTTATACTTTGCCTTGGCAAGAACTCTTTTGAAGGACCTAGAGACGAAGCTATAGGTACTTTTTAAAGGTTGCTGGTGTTTACATCCCGAGCGGCTGAAGCGTCAACCCAGGCCTAGTAACACTCCTGCTTACTACGTAATGCAGTCTTACAAAAGCAATTAAACCAAGGTTGAGATCTGCCTCCGATGGATACCACGGAAGATGAAATAAATAATTCCATTCTCTATAGCAGCACCACAACTTAGGTCGGCAATGAACCTGCAATTCCCGTGGTGTTGCAGTAGTTCATCGGTGGCGCTAGTCACTTTCCATCAGGGGAACCGCATGCTCGTTTGCCCCTCTATTATATAAAAAAAAGTTGGCTTCTAAATGGGGTTTCCTTGACCTGAAGAAGAAACGGCAAAAGGAACTTCGTAGGTACCTCTTTTGTCATTTAAAAAAAAATAATATAACAATAGCACTTCTTGTATAAAAAATAATAACACACCCATCGATAACTGAAGCAGGTTCCATGATGCACTCAAAAAGAACCTTCAAAATTTTAAGCTCAGTAAAGTCCGTCCTTACTACTCAAAGCATTACATTACTACTTAGTTACGTCGTCATGAGGCGGTAGAACCACGATGCAGCTATATTACGGTTGAAGCACAGATGTGTCGGAAAGACAATCACAGAATACCAGCGTAAAAAAGCAGCTTAATGCTGCTTTGATGCGTATGGTGAGTATAAAGAACCGGAGACCATTATAGTACAAAATAAAATACTCTCTTTATTTTGTGCTACTAGTAAACGAGGCATTCTAACTTCTCATTCTTAGGTATGACGACGCATACATTTGATTCTTAATTGAAGATCAGATGAAATGTATGCTTGTTTGTCACCTGTATTTCTAGCAAAAATTTTAAGTATACTTTTCCGGTGGTCCGATATTTTTTTTGCAAAATCTGATTTATTTCTATAAATATTATATTATCTATTTGAAATAAGTATTTCAAATAGATAATTAGATACAGATATGCGCATATGCTCGAAAACAAATATGCGCAAACATCATTGACCTCTATATATACTACAAATAGCATACATGAAATACTCAATGAAGTTGTTAATCGAATGGATTTTTAAAATAAAATATAGGAAATCATAATTAAAATTTCGGGAAAACTGAAAATTTAGTTTCAATGGTTTTCCTTCAATAAAATTACTTTTGGGTCATTATTAAATCTTCCAAAAATTAAAATAGCTTACGATGTAAAAAAATACATGCATTTTATGAAATTCTTGCGAAGGTGGCGTGTAATGGCTGTTGCGAGTTAGATGAGATAAAAATTTTCCAATAATCGTTTCCCGGTGATTCGCGAAACTGGTTAGATGTACACTCGGATGCTGCATCGTTTACTGCGCGAGGATTGACGGCGCCCTATAAAAAAGATAAATTTTTATGTACGCATCCATAAAATTTATTTTAAGGCTGATTTTTCAATCGTTAGATAAAATATATTCATAGGATAAACACAACACAAATAAATTAAAAATTACGGTTCTATGAATTATTTTTATATCATAAGGATGACAAACGAGCACACAGTCTGATGGTAAGTGCTTGATGTGGTTCATAGACAAAACAGCCCATAAGAATCAAGATGCGGATGAGTTGTCACCTCTGAGAACTAAGGTGAAACGTCTCGTTTCGAGTAAAAATGTTTCTATTTCTCTACACTAACAATACGAAACACAGCAGAATTCAGCTGCTATTTTACGCTGGTATTCTAAAAGAACGTGTTCTTCCCCGATCGAGCCGACCTATTCGTCCTACAACTATAGAGCACGCTGTAACTACATAGTAGCAGCGTGCTCTACCAAGTAGTTATAAAAATAACATAGTTCACACACGAAGCAGTAAAAATAGTTTCACCTTTATTTTTAGGCAGATTACAATTAATTACTTACATAACTTTTATTTGAAAAATTGTCCCATAATGATATAAAAATACAATATCTTATGCTTCCTAAGCAATTTCATTTGTATGTTGGTCTGTTGCTTTCAATGACTCGCATCGAAAATTAAAATACTAAATCGTCATCATTTATTTCTTTATTTAAAAAAATTCTACCTACAATTGTTACAATTTAACAAACAAAATCTAAAAGTTTATTTAATATTAGTCTTATTTTCATTGCACAATTGCTTACAGGTAAAAACCACTAAGCCATATTTTTAAAACTAAATTTACCTTTGTTTTGATTCGAACCCGCGACAATGCAGCGTGCAACAAAGCTCTTAGCCAATACACTATCCGAAAATATTATCGTCGATAAAACCAGCCAAGATAAACGTTGATATTTTTTTTAAAGCACTATAAACATAATTTGATTCGATCATCATCAACATCACCATTACATCCATTCACAAACATAGGCCTCCCCAAGTGATGGCACACAACATTACCGGAGGCATGCCTAAGACCTTAAATTCGTAGATTTCCTGGATGTCTTACTCTTAGATACATGACTAATTAGTCATTGAATGACATGAATTTATTTTAGTTAGTCTAATTTTATCAGATTTGATTTAATTTTGTTCTAAATATAATTTAATTTAATATTTTCATAATACTAACACTTAGTTTTTTAAGCGTTAATGTAATACTAACCCATGGACCTTTGTTGTTTGAAATAAATGATTTTGAATTTGAATTACCGCCGCAGGTCGTCACTCAATCTAGTGGGGGCCTTCCGACAGCTCTTGCCATTATGAGGTAGAGACTCAGTAACCTTCAGTAATGAATAGCGGCATCTTCCTGATAACAGTTTAATAAAAATAAGAAAGTCTAGGGTTCAAATCCGCCATTTGACTATTGAGGTGCCACTCTCAACATAAGCTTTTTAAGGTTACTTAGAGTGGTCAACCAAAGTAGGTATTAGTAATGGTAATTGGGTTAATAGTATTTTTTTTTTAAATACTGGAAAACATTGCCGTCGCCAAAACCCACTAGGCATAAACGTTAACATTGCTCGTAAAACTACTACACGTATAATTAGATTCAGTACTTGTCTATAATTTTTCATGACACCAATAAAAAGACGGCAGCAAACGCAGTCCCGCTTCGCTCTTGCCAAGCCGCCCGCAGTTCCCCCTTGCGTTTCCGCGGGCGTACAACCGCCGCATAAATTCCAACGAACGTGTTCCGACTAACAAATCCTCATATCGCGGGCAATTCTACGCTATTTTATTTCGTACCGGGCGAATTTTTTCGAAGATTCGCCAGTAAATATTGAACTGTATCTGATTTATCAATGTGCTTCAGTTAATATCAATTTGTCGAACGTAGGAATGAACAGATGTTTTTATTGGTATGCTGCATCTACGCTGGGTCACGTAGTGTTGTATCTATGTATTTATGAGGATTTGGCCTATATATTTGTGAATAGGCGTTGTAATGAAAATGTCTGATTACTACATCTTAGACACCTTAATCCAACATGTTTTTTTTATTTATTCATTATAGAATAAGGGTGACCAACGAGTACACAGTCCTCCTGATGATAAGTGGATACTGGGGCTCGTAGCCATCTACGTCTATCCTCGAACGAATCAAAATCCACATTGTTATCTCTGCGAACTAAGGTGGAATACCCCGTTACTCTGTTGCTTCACGCTGGTATTCTATGAGAGCGTGGTCTGACCCAGGTGAAGCCGACCCATTCCGCTGACCCATTCTGTAGCTAAAACAAAACTACAACACGAATGGATCTACTTCAGCGTGGCGTTAGCAGGTAAAACATGGGTCTACTAAAAAATAAATAACTACCCCATATCATCCCTAGGGTGTCTTAAGAGGCGACAGAGAGAAATAAAACAGGGTAAGACAGGGCCTGATTGGCAGCAGCGTTTTCATAGTAAAACTTAGGATATAAAAAAGATGATGTGGCCGAACCGCCTACCTAGAGAGGTAACTATTTTTTATATAATGTAATATGGATTACAAACGAGCATATAGTCCACCCGAAGAAAGGTGGATGCCGTGGCCCATAGACATCTACACCTATTCTCAATTAAAATTCAAAATGTAAATGCGTTGCCACCCTAGAAGACTAAGATGGAATGCCTCGTTTCCAATAAAATGGGTCTCTGGTTGTCTATACTAACCATAGAAAATACAGCAGCATTGAGCTGATATTTTACGCTGATATTCTGTGTGAGCATTATCCTACCCTGCCATACCCTACTACAACCAAAACATAGCTGCAGCATGGCTTTAGCACGTAACAAATAAAAGCAAAAGTGTAGTAAGTATTCTCAATATGAGGCAATTTATGGGGAGGCCTATGTTCTGCAGTTTACTTTAATAATTATAAAGTAATTGTTCTGAGTCCAATTAACTATAAGTAATTGCTCGGAGTCTGGATTTTTGTCCAATTTCTGTTTGTAAAGCACCGCCGTGACACAATCATTTGCCAATAATATAAGCCACGGCCCGCATTACGTCGAAATGCCCAGCCACTGCGCTAAAGAGTCGTTAAAACATACCCATGTTACATTCACTTTACCTCTGTCACCCACCACGCTGTGTTGGTCACGTTAAACCGGGATTTTAACTCGGATTACATGCGCCACTTGGGCGACTCGTTACCGAAATAGAGTTATAATTATAATTGATTAGGTCTATACCAAAGAATGCCGTTGTTTATGAAATAAGTTAACTTAATTTTTTTCGTCACCCATGCAATTGATCGTTCTTCGCCAACGCAGTGGCAGTGTATTGACGCCCTTATTGAAGAAATCAGCTGGGTGAGAGCAACTAATTCTTCAAAAGCATTTTGTACAGCCTCTCGGGTATTAAATTTTTTCCCGCCAAAATATTATCCAAACTCTGGAAAAAGTAGAAATCTGTAGGCTGGTGAGTACGGTGGATGACAGAGAGCTTCCAACCCCAGTTTTTGTAACTTAGAGTTGTGCAGTGTGAGGTCGTGCACTGTCGTGCAGGGGCAGCGGGGGCCAAGCTATTGACCATAGCTGGTCGGATACACGCGAGTGTTCGGTTCGTCACACATCTGCAATAATACTCATCTAGTTCACTAAGAAGCTGTGATGAATCACACCGGCACTAGACCGCCAAACAGTGACCATCACTTTTCTAGGGGTAAGTTTTCGTTTAATGCATTGTTTAGGTGCTGAACCAAGATCCAGTCAACTTCATGAGTGCTTGCAATTGTGAAACAGAAACCATTTTTCGTCAAAGGTAACAATGCGGTTCAAAATTCCTCAAGAGGCCTGTGCCCAACAGTTGGACGTATAGAGTCCAGAACTTTAACTTTTAACTTTGTGTCTTATACGGTCATGAAACCTGTTCATTCGGTATATAACTGATTAGGTTACGACACGATCGCGAAAGTTTTAGAGATCAATGATCTCTAAAACCTTCGCGGTACATATTTTATTCACTACACCCTATAAAATCCATAACTGAACATATACCTCTCCCAAAGTATACCTTTTAATACGTGATTTTGCTATAGTTACTAAAGATGACTTGGCAGCCGCGGTTATTTTATAATTCTGAGTTGTTATCGGCTCATAATGCTGCTGCATATCTCCTGTTTAAATTCCCCGTGTTGTCTCTTACGAACCCCACAGGAGCTTATACGGTAGTGAATATTCTTTCACCGCCGCTACACGGTGCTACCGATTATTTTAAATCAATTAGTTAATTTATTTGCGAAACATTAACTTTTATTTTTTATATAACAAATCACCCAATATATATTACCCGTGTAGTGTCGGTACGTGTGCCATTGTTCAGGCTTAAACTAAATTAACCGACGTGTTAATACATATATTTATTATTGTCGGACGCTCCATAATTAAATTGAGTAGCAGTTAGTCGCATTAATCAATTTACATAGGATGCTTAATTAATTAAATTTTAGTAAAAGTACTTTTATTACTGTGTTTGAAATTTTAACGCAGTAGAGCCATGTTGCGAATATAATTTGTTGCAGTATGGTTCGGCTCAACCGGGGAAAGACTTTCACAGAATACCAGCGTAAAATAGCGGCTTATTTACGAAATTTCACCATTTTCTGGAAATGAGGCATTCTACTATAGCTCACTAGGGCGATAACGCATTTACATTCGACTCTTAACCTCTGTCATCCATCACGCTGTGTTGAACTCGTTAAACCGGGATTTTAATTCGGATCACATGCGTCACTTGGGCGATTCATTACTCAAATAGAGACATCGTTATATTAAATTAGGTCTTTACCTATGAAATTACCGTTTTTTATGAAAAAAATTGACGTAATTCTTTTCATTACACATGCAACTGATGCGTCTTTGTCAACGCAATAGCAGTGTATTGAAGCCCTTCATAAAGAAATCAGCTGGACGGAAGCAACAAATTCTTCAAAAAAGTTGTGTACAGGCTGTAAGTGCAAGGTCTGGTGAGTACGGCGGAGAGCTTCCAACCCCAGTTCTTGTAACTTGGAGACCGTCAGCATGAGGTCGTGCGGTGCTGTGCAAGAGCAGCGGGGACAAGCAATTGATCGAGCTGGTCCGCAGCTGACCTCACCCGTAGTCAGAGACGTGCGAGCTTCTCCATCATGGTGTTCGGTTCTTCACAGTACACATCTGCAGTAATACTCATCGCGTTTGGTAAGAAGCTATGATTAATCACACCGGCACCAGACCGCCAAACAGTGACCATCACTTTTGTGGGGGTGAGTTTTCCTTTAGGGCATTGCTTAGGTGCTGAACCAGGATCGAATCAACTTGCCGAGCGCTAGCAATTGTCAAACAGAATCCATTTTTCGTCGCAGGTGTGCCTGTTGAGGAGTGTGCCCGGCGACCATTGAGTTCGCGGGGCACCCATTTGTCAAGATTTTTTAACTTACCAATTTGACGCAAATGGACCAACATTGTTTTGATGCTAACGCCGACAGCTGCTGCTAATTAAGCCGTAGTTTGAATATCATCAGCTTCCATAATCGCCTTTAATTCGTCATTGTGGACCAACGTTTTCGGCGACCACGGCGTGCATTTTTCGAGTCGAAATTGCCAGAACAGAAGCGGGCAAATCAATAACACTTGGTGGGCGCGTTCGTTTGTAGTATTTGCTCCGCAAACGTCGCGTTGCTGTCACCAATTACTCGATTTTTTTTAAACAAAACGCTAATCATTAAACAAATGACTAATTTTGAAAAAGAATTTCATGTTTTTAAAATAAAATAAGTATGATTGAATTGTTTTGATTTGAAATAGCCAGTACTGTAGAACGGCAAATTTAGGTAAAGACCAATTATTTATTACTAGCTACGCGCTCCGGCATCGCCTGGGCAGAATCTAAGAACGTGGCGTTATTTAGTTTTAAAGATAATCGAGGATCATATCAATTGTTCGATTTCTAAAATAAAATAAAACTCCCAGGTGTGTGGGATAAAATAACGCCTACGTCACTTCTGGCACTGATTTTTATCTTTTCATAAAGTTTTTTCATACACGGTTTAGCCATTCCGAAGATAAGTTACTAAAATGGTTGTATTATTGGTATACAAATAATGAGCTTAATAAAAGGCAGTTATTTCGATATTACCGATACACACTGATTTTATTTATATGTAAGGATTTATACTTATATCTTTGTGTGCATGTGTGTGTATCGTCGTACGGATGTTACATTTATCCTTTCCCTGTCCCATCAATCATATATGATCATTTAAATTGTTTAAAAATTGTGTTTCCCTCCCTCCCCTCTCCGAAATGAGAGGAGGCATGTGCCCAATTATGGGACGTACACAGTCTACAACTTTGCCCCGTTGTCACCCGTGTAGTGTACTTGTTGTTATGTGCTCATTCTTCAGGCTTGAACTAAATTAGCAGATGTGTAAATACATATATTTATTATAGTCATACGCTTCATAATTAAATGGAGTAGTAATTAGTCGCATTAATTAATTTGCATTGGATGATTAATTCAGTTAATTTTGGTATAAATATTATTATAACCATGTGTTTGAAATTTCAACGTGGTAGCTGTTACAGCTATAATATGGGTTGGCTCGTCCCGAAAAGGACTCTCACGGAATACCAGAGTAAAATAGAGGGTTATTGCTGCGGTGTTGTGCTTGCTGAGTGAAGTACAGCGGAGACCCCTTTTACTAGAAATGAGGCATTCTACTATAGTTCACAAGGGTGACGCATTTACACTAGATTCTTAATCGAGGATAGATCCAGGTGTCTACATGCCACGGCGTCCCCTTACCACCAGGTGGACTTTGCACTCATTATCTATCTTTTATTATTTATCTATCTCCATTATATTTACATAAATTTGTTCTTGATCTAAATAATGGCACTTCCAAATACTAAATCAAAATAAAAACGTTCCGACATTTGATATTTAAAAATCTCAGTGTAACTACATTTTTTTAACTTTTATTTAAGGAAAATTAAATTTAATTTTTATTTGATGTATACATAAAGCAAATACTGTTTGCACTTCACAAAAATAATAACAAAATTTTATTGAACAGACAACGCATTTCACAATTACTAAATAGTCAATCGTATTTACAAAGACAGATACGAAAAATAAAAGGTATTGATGATATTCGAAACAGAACTGAACCAAATTGTGTTTAAAGTACAAAAAAATTCAGCTTAGCATGTTTTCACATAACTCCTTACGCGCTATGAAGTCATCGGGTTTATTCGCTGCACGGTCGTTTTTGGTAGCGCCAAAGACCTTGCTCTCTTGCGCACGGACTGGTGCGGATTTTGCAGTACGCTGCTTTCAACACGTTGAACGTTTTCTTTACTCACTGACGTCCGGCTAGAGCCGGGCCGAGGGTTGTTTACGGTTGAACCAGTTGCTCGGAACATCTGCACCCACGTTCTAGTTAAATTTACACTTGGTCCGTCACTTAAGCATCAAAACGTGTGCAAAATCGTCTACTGGCAACGGTACATATATCGTTACTTTTAAAGTACGCTTCTACTGCGAACGCGCGTTGCTCACTGGCCAGTTTACATCATGACAAAACATTCCGCTTATTTGCAACATCGAATGCTAACCCTCCCTTGCTCCCTCACGCAACGGTTTAAATATATTTAAATTCCAGGTTGAAAATCTGCCACGGTCCATCGTGTATATATGAATATCAATGTAAATGCAGATGCGTTATCTCTCCTGAGGACTAAGATAGAATGCCTCGTTTTCAGTAAAGAGGATCTTTACTTGCTTTAATTTTGTATAGTACAAGCATTCTAGATAACAACGAATAAAAACATTGGCAAAATTAATGTAGTGCTTTTATTTACCGGCATATGTACGTTATAGAGCGAAGTTAAATTTTATGCACTCCTTCCGCGGAAAATGGGAAATTATTGAGAAAACTAAACTTTGAGCAAAAGTAATGGATTAATGATAAAAAAAAGTCTTATTTCTAAGTGTACGGTTTTTTAAACTGGAAAATTCGCGCTTAGGAACACTTTCCGGGGCGAAGGTGTGTGACGTCTACTCGGGCGGTGGAAGGAGAGTGGATAAAATTAAACTTCGCTCTATAAATATAAAATAAAGTACTCCATTAAATTTCCCAATATTTAGCTAAAATGTTGTTGTTGTGTGCTCTAATTAAAAGAAAAAATTTTGACATGATTTGTTTTACATGATGAAATTTTTCTTTTTTTCTTTCTTGATGAAATTTTTATAATATATTAACCGTCTGGAAAAAAATAGGGTGTAACATGTAAACGGAGTAGAAGCCTATAGTGCTGATATTTTACAAAAAATAAACAAAATTCTTAAACAAAGACTTTCTGTATTCTGTTCTTAATTTTTATAGCAGGGCCATAACGTTCCTACACACTATTTTTTCCAGGCGGTTAGAAAGGTCATCATTCATCAAGTATAGCGTACATACATATAATTTGCCCGCGTCTGTCTTTCTATCCGATTATAATGTGGATGTCTTTATGGCAAGAATGAATTGGCTGTTGCTTAGCTAAGTCAGTGCACTGTGTATTGTTCGGCTGTATCACCATTAACATCAGGAGGAGGAGGTAAAGTACAGGCTTGTAATAATTAAAAAAACAGTGACTGAGTGATCTTCAACAATTTGATCTCCGCAAAGTTCGATAACTTTATTAATCAAAGTTTACAAAATATAAAAAGAGTATTGCAATATGAAGGACTTTATAGATAGTAATAACGCCTGGGAATGAGTGATCACTACCAAGCTATTTATAAATTGTTTGGTGTTTTATTGTGTGTTGTGTAACATAATGCGATTATAAATTGTTTGACGTTTTCAAAGAAAAATCCCGCTGGGCTTCTATCTTGTTTTTACAGGACAGATGTTGTTTTCCGAACCGAATTTAAAATAAAAGTAACTTTTAATAAATATTATTTATTATTTATATTTAATTTAAAAAATTCTTTTACTTTAAATTCTCGCGTTATATTGACTTATAAAATTCAATGGTTATCGCATTGTTGTAAAACGTCTGAGACGTTATATTTTACAAAGTCTCAAACAAAAACTTTCTGTATCCGGTGTTTTAATTTTCATAGCACAGCCATGACGGTCTGACAGTGATTAACGCTACAAAGACAGATATAAACAT
>DWHP01000602.1:0-18997 GCA_018247895.1 Parnassius honrathi
CAAAACGGCCATTTTGGAGACCCCAACTTCCGAATGGAATGGTTGCTTCAATGATTGGTTTCATCGTATGGAAAAATGTGTTAAATTTCGCGGAGAATACTTCGAAAAACAATAAATACATTTTAAGTAGTAATGTTGTGTTACTTCCTTGATTCCCGAAAATTTCAGTGCCGCCCTCGTATATAGTGATCGTCAAGAGAATTGATCATTTTTCATGGTTCATAGATCTTTCTGTTTGAAAATAAATTTGGCACTATACTGACACACCTCTCTTGTCTCCTTTACATCTATATCCACCTACACATGCATGCTCGTCCATTGAGGGTACTCTGGTCTCTGAATTTTCTCTTTAACATAATTTCTTGAACTTCAACATATCGCCAATGTGGTTGATAAACTAGTTTATTTTCACAACACCCTGGATTATTTATGACTACCTAATAATAAATAATCTAGGACGTCGTGAAAATAAAACTATATATATGTAATTTATATATACGCAATATTATAGTAATAATCAAATATAAGAAAAAAAGAAGTCATCAAGCTCCTAACACTGGTAGAGGATAGCTACGCCTGTCCAAATCGTGTTATGAGAATTTTTACACCGTGTATCAGATATTTTTACACCGTCATCGCGGCAAATGATTATTGAAACTTGGTCTGAACTCAGATCAGATTTGTAAATCTTGTCATTTTAGAAATCTATATAACTTGTTACGTTTAATGATAAATCTGATATCGCGCTATTTTGTTATAGAACACAGTGACATGTCACATAGCCTTGCACGATTCCCATCGTGCAAATTCGGCTAACCCACTACACTTCGTACAACGTCTCGACTACGCGACCAGTGGCATCCTCTGCATAGCTTTGAACAAAAACGCAGCGGCTAGTGCTGGTAAATTGTTCGAGAAGAGAATAACCAAGAAGTATTACCTTGCAATAGTAAGAGGTCACATGGATGTGGAAATGTGTGATATACAGTATCCGATTGGTAAGTTCTATAAACATAAAAAATTCCATGCTTGGGCCTGCGGGTTTTTCGCGCGGTAAAGTTTCGGTAGGAACTATATCCGAGACTTGATTAAAACTGCTTTTACGGATTTTATCGCGTTTTATTTATTTTGTTTTTAATATCCGACGTTTCGGGTGCTTTCCAGCACCCATGGTCACGGGGGACTGAGGTGACTGACGTCCCGATGTCAATGTTAACCCGGGGTACCTTCGGTTTCTTAATTATTGTTTATGGTCTAATCTATACAGAATGAACTTAAGATGTCTTGAAGTTAAAGTTACTTCAAGGCTTCAAGACATCGTAAGTTCATTCTGCATAGAACGGACCATAAACAATAATTAAGGAGCTGAAGGTACTCCGGGTTAACAATGACATCGGGACGTCAGTCACCTCAGTCCCTCGTGATCATGGGTGCTGGAAAGCACCCGAAACGTCGGGTATTAAAAACAAAATAAAAAAACGCGATAAAATCCGTAAAAGTAGTTTTAATCAATGTGTAGTGTTCGAGTAAATATAAGAAATCATTATATATCCGAGACTGGTTGAATTCGCTGGTAACATGAGGGTATAATATGTCATCACATATGTTCCATTACGGCCTATGAAATTCCAATGCTGAATATAAGGCTTCCCCACAGATTACCTTATATTGACCGTGTAATGACGGTGTAAGAATATCCATTTCCTTATATCGTCCTGTGGGTGTCGTAAGAGGCCGACGGAGAGAGTCTGAAGCAGGGAGAGAGCATCAGGTTTTTACTGATATTTTTTTTTATAGGACGGTGACAAACGAGCACACAGTCCACCTGATGGTAAGTGGTTGCTGTGGGCTGTGGCCCATAGACATCTACATCTATCCTCGATTACGAATCAAAATGCGGATGCGTTGACACCCGTGAGGACTAAGATGGAATGCCTCGTTTACAGTAAAGAGGGTCTTCGGTTCTCTACATTCACCATATGAAACACAACAGCATTAAGCTACTATTTTAAGCTGGTATTCTGTAAGAGCGTGGTCCTTCCTCGGTCGAGCCGACCCATTCGTGCTACAACTATACTACTAATATAACTGCAGCATCGCTCTACCACGTGTAAAAAATTAATGTGATAAAGAACTGCGGTTGCCACACGTGGCAACCCTGGCATAAATATACAGTGAGAAAATAATCCATAAACAGTTAACTGTTAGTTACGCACCTCTCATAGATCGTCGTCATTGTAAGGATTTCGCTATAGCGATCATGACAAATTGCTATTTGGTACTTTCGTACCTTTGGTCAAGGACCTTCGCACCTTTGTCTTTGCTTCTCATCTCTTCATCTCCATTTAGTCAATTCTTACCATAGAATACTATAATACACAATAGAATGGCTATCAACCTCATTTTGTAAGAGGATAGGCGTCGCCGGGAGCACACGTACAAGCAATTACGTCGTATTATCAGTTAATCACTATTACAAACCCGATTCGCTGTGTTGACAGACGGAATTTAATTCGTATTTATTTGTAAATAGCTTGTAATCTGGCATTTTCTAAATACGAAATTCGGAAACGATTGTAACGTCAAAACACATCTCGTGTTGACATTTATACGTATGAATTGACGTGTTAGTGGCATTTTAGTGGCTACACGAGCTCCGCCTACTCCCCTGTACTATTATGTATGTATTATAGTATTCTATAGAGACACCGATATTATAAGCGAATGAAAAGACGCTTGGTGGTAAATTATTTCACTTCTTTGCTGTTCGCATAATGAGCAAAGAAAGAAACCATTTAGTTTGAATACGTGGTATGTCGACAACTAAAGGCTGAAAACCAAGTGAGCGTCTGGTGGTCCGATGACCCAATGGAGGGAAAAGGAAATTCATCTGTAAGGTTTTGTTTCATGGCATGGGTGTCGTAAGAGGCAACTATGTGTGTACCAAAAAGATCTTATGGATGCAATTTTCCAAATGGGGCAAACTATGTGGGACATACTTGGAATATCAAATGACTCGAATAGTCGAATTGAAATAGTCGAAAACCGTTAAAGCAGCTGGGTAAGAGCTTAACTGTGCATGCTCCATGTGATTGAGAGATTACGTAGATGAAGTGTACACGGCGTGCCTTCTGCAAGAGACACACATCGAGTCACCTGCAATATTTGAGATAGTATAATACCCTTAGCCTTAACATTTACGCAAAGAAATGTTTAAAGTTGCTCTTTCTCAATTTACTACTAGACTATAGAAAAATAAAAGATGTTGAAATTATTTAGTTTCTTTAAAACCATTACTTATTAATGTGACAAGGTTGGTTTACGCAGCGCGAGGGCGGGAGGTGCTCTTTAATTTAGGTAAGACACACCATTTATATTTTTACACTAATCCTCGCTAAATAATTTTAACATCTTTAATATAACGGACCCTATGGGGTTATATTACTAAAGGGTATATTCCACTAATCTGACAATTTTCGATTGACGATAAGTAGTTTTTAACGATAAGAAGTTTGTAACCCACCTAGGTTACAAACTTGTAAAAAAAAACGTCATCTCGACTTTCTCGAGCGTAGCTAAAACTTTTTTATTTTGAAGGCAATAGTTCAGCGTTCACGAATAATATATAATCTGACGATTTCCGTAAGCCGAAGTAAGGAAAAATAATCGATAAAATTTAATGCGTTGTTTCTATTCCTCTCTCACTCTTTCTTTATCTATGACTCTCTCACTCCGTCCGCACTTTAGGTTCTGTTGCCATGACGCCATGACAGCTGATCGCGCAGATGGTTTTGTTTACAACGTTTTTTTAACGCCTGAAATTATTTTATGTTTAATATGTGAATTAAAATTAAAAAAAGTTACTATAAGTGACATTAACGTAGAGTGTGTGTTTTGTGGTGAAACTAATTTACAAAAAACTGTCAAATTTACGTTAGATACATTACAGAAATATATAAATGTATGTAAAAAAATTATGTTTTTTATACTTATTTTCTCATGAATAACAGTTTTGTACTTCAAAGAATATATACTGTTTTATTTGCGTGTTATTTTTTCAGCTCTTTAATTTGTTAAGCTAAAAGATTTGAAAAAATACAAAAAAAATTCTTTCCGTTGTCAGATTAGGCGAATCCCTCCAGATAATCGTCAGATTATGAGACAGCACGTTTAGGGTATATAAATGAACCATATATATATATCTTAATCCGACGCGCTCGAGTATTTCAAAATGGCGATTTTTTTGCACATTCTAATAATGGCCGCGAGTTTGTGTCACATCCAAATCGTCAGATTATTACATAAGAGCCTTCTTTTAGGTTCACTTAACATCCCCTTTGAAAATCTGACGCACTCGATTAAATTTTTTTTCCGTTTTCAGCGCTTAAGTACGACCACCCCCATCATGGAATCAATCAGATTATCATACGTATGCTTTCAAAAAAAAGTAGGACATGGATGCTATTAATATCTGACGCGCTCGAGCACATCCATGCAACTGTTTTTTTTAGATTTTTGAAAATTTATAACCGCACCCCCCACCGATGAAAGTGTATATATTATTTGACCTTTTTTTCTTCTTATCATCTAAGCTTCGCAATCCAATAGGTCTCTTTGACGCTCGACTAAATCCCGATTTAGCACCCTCCACTATAGTAGGGGACTATAGAGGTCTATGAGCCACAGCAACCACTTACCATCAGGTGGACTGTGTGCTCGTTTCGTCACACTATACTAAATAAAGAGTGGTCATCTTTTTCCATTTCATAAATTTCTCAAAAATAAATTGCATATACTAACTCATTACTTGGACGTAAATATTTTATCAGAAATTATTTAATGATTTCTTACATTTTATTTTATTAAAACTTTTAAATAAAAATCAGAAGTCGAAGGTAGCCTTCGTTAACCATGACATCGGGACGTCGAACACTTCAACCCCCCGTGACCATGGGTGCTGTAAAGTGCCCGAAACGTTGGGAATTAAAAAGTTTAAATTACACTTGTAAAATTAGTTTCATTCAAAGGAATCATTTAGTTGTCAAATGATTTGACTGTCTGGTAAACTTCTTTGTTTTATCTCAACTTTGTTATTAACCGAGGTTGCAACATACTATATCAAAAGAAAGAGCGTAGTATGCATCAAATGCGACGTAGTTGGTTTAAGTTAAAAGATAACATATAAAGAGACTACCTGGTATTGATTATAACGCTCGTAGTTTTTCTGTTGAATAAGTACATAATTTAAATAAACTGCCGCTTTGGTCTAGTAGTCGGAAGCGCGATTATCAGTCATGAGGTCCCGTGTTCACCATCTCAGGTCAGGCCAAAATTAGTTATTGTGTTTTCTTTCAAGAAATTTTCATTAGCAGCCCGGAGTCAAGAAGTTGGCGGTGTTTCACCTATAGGTTTCAAAAAGCACATAAAGGCAGCTGATTTCTATCCGGGCGTGTCGGAGAGAGATCACTAGAGAGTTGCATGCATATACCCTTGCGCACAATAAGCCTTTCCTGCGCAGATTGCTAGTCTACGCTCAGACTGGCCTCTGTGACCGAAATTACATCTTGAGGACAGTACATTGTTAATGACAAAATCCGCGAACACTACACGTTTAAATAATACAAGTTTTTATGGATTTTATCGCGTATATTAACTTTTCTGTAAACCCAACGTTTCGAGTACTTTACTTTCGAGTACGATAAAATCCATAAAAACTTGTATTCTTTAAATGACAAAATACTCTACAAATTGAAGGCCTATTTTTCACCACCGACTCAGAAAATAAGTCGGTCTTACGAAGAACCATCAAGAATCCTAGCTGAATTATTTTTTCACCATAGCTTTCCGTGTTTGCAATTTGAAGTGACTACGAGTGAATACATGGTGTACTTGTTATCAGTTCTGGTTGTGTTGTAATTATTGTCTTCGTATCTGTATAACTACATAATAATCTGCCGCAGATATTTTAGCCCCGATTAGGATAGGTATGTGCCATTTTGTCATTACAGTGTGCTTACATTTGTGATACGAATGTTGTTACCAAAAGCTGAAATTGAGCTGAGTTATTATGTACTACGAATGCTAAGGCTGAATTAATAAAAAAAAATGGAAGATATTCCATTACAGATTATTGTTCTTCTGACTTATAATTTTGTTAATAATATACTTTGCTTTTAAGTTCATATTGTATAACAATAAAAAAATTTAAATGGTCCCCCAACTGTCATTCCTTTTTACAGTGCTCCTTTTTATAGCTGTCCTAACTATTTGTACTTGGACGGCACTGTAAACCGAAGTCTAAATCACACTATCGAAGTATCCGACAACCCTGAATTTGTAACAAGCTAATATCAAACGAGTGTTGGCAAAAATGCAAGTAAAAAAAATTAAGTTATGCAAACAACTTTAATATAAATAAATGAGAACATCACCAATATAGTGGAAGTCAAATTTTAATCAAAATTATGAAAATCGGTTCACCTAGATGAAAGTTCTGAGGTAGTACACATAAAAATACAGTCAAATTAAGAACTTCCTTCTTTTCTAGACCTGTTTTAAACCTTCACCTTTTTAGTCGGTTGAAATTAATTAGCATTTCCTTCTCATTTCGTTCAATACCTCTACGAATTTTGCTTCCGAATTTATATATTAAATAAATAACAACGAGCACAACAAGTATTGTAATGTATCATTAATAAACTCTGATACTTATAACTCTTCCATAATAACGTCGTCATTGAAACTTTTAATAGCACCTGAGGCGAGGTATCTAACCCGCTGCCGCTCATGACTCGAACCGCACAATTATAAATTACTCTCTAAATTTTCTGAGGCGTTATTTATTACTTAATCTCGTAGCTTGGCGAATGTTTTTAGGAGTAAACTTCTCTTAAGATATAATGCTGTAAAGACTGGGTTGGAACTCGGCATCTTCTATTTTAAGTGATATTAACAAAGTAGAATTTTAATATTGATTTTTTCAATCATTGCCGAGTAGGAAACTGTATAATATTTAAGATTTAGATGTCTAGAAGGGACGTGAATCTTTAGTTTTATCAAATGTACTTGATATCACGGTATATAAGAAATAAAATCAGATATGAGTAAATTTTTCTATTTCTATTGTTTAACGTTATTTATCGTAGCTTAACTACCTTAAAAATAATGTAAATAAAAGGTGCAAAGTGCGTATAAATTAACAAGGCGTGCCCCGATACATCATATTTACCAATTTCTACTGAAACAGCATCTACATCACCATCATGTTTTATTCAAAATCATCATAATTACAGTTAGGAGTTCCCTTAACCGGCGAGCATGTATGCGTAGGTATATGGATGTGAAGGAGGCGAGAGAGGTGTGTCAGGATCGCGCCAAATGGAAGTCTGTAGTCTCTGCTTACCCCTCTGGGTGACAGGCGTGAGTGTTTATGTATGTATTACGTATGCATAATTACAGTCCTTCGCAAGTTCACTGCTGAAGGATCCCCCTAAGTAATGCCACTAAGCACGGGTCTTGAGCAAATTGCATTTATCGACTTATTGCATATTTTGCCAGGTCGTCACTTCCTTTCGTGGGGGGCCCTACATTTCGCTTACTGGTATGAAAACCTTACTTTCACCGATAATAGTACATCCATACATTCATTTTGAGTTATGAATAAGTTGATACGGGTTATTGGATTCACTTACACTGACGATATACAGCACCATGTATTCACTACCCCATTTTATCCCGTGGGTGTCGTAAGTAGCCACAAGTAGATATGAAACAGGAAAACAAACAACTGAAAATAGTAAAATGTTACTGTTACCAATCCGCTTACCAAGCGCGGCAACTATGTCAAATATCTATGCAGCAAAGAAATTTTTATGGCTGTGTTATGAACGAAATAATTAAAAGTGAAAAAAAAGTTGCAGCTTACATTCATTATAATTTTCCCGTACGTGTTGGTGAACTTCATATGTCCGGAAATTATTTCATTTCTAAGATACATGTGGGTTTCCTCTCGATGTTTTCGTTCACTGCCAAGTTCGTAGTAAATTGTTGTTGAAAATTAACATTAACAACTTCGTTATTGCTAGCTAGGCTCGAAATTATGTTGCTCGCGTACTATGAAATTCACAGCGACCGCTTATCCCTTAAGATACTAGTAGCCTAAATGAAGTATATGAATAGTTAACTTATAAATTATTTTACTGCCTCATAGATGCAGTAGTCAAAAATGGGCACTGCTGTCAACTGTTACGTGGTCCGAACTCAGGAGCGGGCTCTAATATAAAAAAGTTCTTCAAAGCTTTTAAAAGTTTTTATAGTATAAGAGTGACCACACAAGCACACAGTAAACGTAATGGTAAGTGGTTCTTTTGACCCATAGATATCTACATTTTTTCCTTGACTAAAAGTCAAATATATCATCACCCCTTAGTACTAAAATGGAATGTCTCGTTACCCGTTGAAAGGTTCTCCGGTTTTCTACACTCACCATACGAAACACAACATTATTTAACATATTTAGTGAGAGCGTATTCCTGGGCTGCAGTAGTCACTTACATCATGGACTGTGAATTCGTTTCTTACTTCGGTTTTGTAGAATAGAAATCTTTAAAAAAATTACAGTTTCATTTAAAGTAGGTTAGGCACATAATAGCTGAACCTTACTAAAAGAAACTTTATCTTGGCAGACGCTTAACAGTTTTGATTCTTCATGGCGTACCGACATAACCTTGTACCGACGTATAAAAAATTCAAAGGCTAAGAAGATTGATTAATGAATGGACTGAAAACGCCACTGCGATAAACTTGACGTGGCCTCGTCGAAAGCTTTCAAAGTTTTTTTAACAAATGAATAAAATTTATAGGGAAAATATTTTCTAATTTTTAGTATCTTTAGAGAAAAAATGTTTTACCAATTTCTTTAAGATGATATATTTTTATCAGTCCAAACGATTCTGTCATTTCTTTAATAAAATCATTGACCACACTGCATAAATTTCTTCTATGTTTTAAATAGTACCGACATGGCCCAACGGATTAGTAAGCTGACAATAGGCCATATAACTTGAAAAAACGACAACCGATGGGAAAGAAAGGTTCTCGAGTGGCAACCTCGTAAGCAAAGTTTAGTGCGATCCCCCACTAGATGGAGTGACAAACTGGTAAGATATAATATGAGAAGTCAATGCATGCGAGTGGCTAAAGACCGTGTGAAATAAGAGTGACAAACAAGCACAAAGTCCACTTCCTACAAGTGGATGCTGTAGGTCATAGACATCTACATATATCGTAAATTAAGAATCTAAATGTAGATATATTGTGACCCCTGAGATGAAATGCCTCGTTTCCAGTAAAAAGGGCAAATTAAGCCGCTATTTTACACTGGTATTCTGTGAGAGCTTAAGTCCAACCCCGGTCGAGCCGACCCATTCGTGCTACAATCACAAAATTGCAGTGTGCTTCAACAACGTAACGAAGATGGACTTGCAAAGTGCTGTATGATGATGATGTTGTTTCGGATACATTTCAGTAAATTGCACGCTACGAACAATTTACGGGTTAGTTCAAATACTTGTACCACGTCCACGCTAAAGCCTTGAAAATATTCACCACCAAAGATTTACTATTCAATATTTTTGTGTATATTACTAGCTTTATCCGTGACTTCGTTTACATGGAATTAGTTCGAATGCCACTTTATTTGTAATTATATATATGTCACAATGACCTAAAAAGACACTAGTACGAATAAAAATTCAGTTTGTCAGAAAATAAGAGTAACGAAAGAACAAATAGATAGACAGACAAGGTACTATACGATATTATAAGATGTATAAACAGATAGATGGCTTTGTAACCATCTCGTTAACTGGTGTTAAATATAGTTGTCGCGCCACAAGCAAAACACATCAAAGCCTAAATCGCGCTATCAAAGTTCCGAATCAAAAACAGTATATATAGAATAGCTACTAACTATCAATCGGAGCGTTGGCTGCTCCCCGTGCAGAACACCTTGCACGGCGAGAGATTTCCCTTTTTCCTTCACGGCCACAATAGTGACTACGGTTAGTCTAGGTAAGTCACGTCGGTACGTGATGTGAACACGCAACCAACAGCATTCGGAAACTTGAAATTCAAGCCATCGTCATTATCCTCAAGAACTCCTAACATTCACTACTGAGAATCGTCATCTACAGTCTTGAAATCCTGCAACCTTCTAGCTTTACAAAGTTCATCGCAGCACTGGAATAATTATGCTTCCTGTTCCTTCAAGCTACTCTCTGCAATACAGTGTTCGGCACCGCTCTGAGCCATAGTGCACGAATCTGCTTCAAGGCACTCTCGCAGATTACTTACCTTAATCTCAACTCACCGCAAATTTATAAACAGACTTCGGGCACTTGCTTTTAGCATACCGTTCTCACCAGCATCACTTGCCAGTGCGAAGTTCGGCATGCGTTATACGCCGGCACTTCGTTCGCACCGGTGTCACTTGCCCTTATGCACACAGCATGCGTTCCCCACAGGCATTAAGGACACACTGGCAATCAGAACGCACTATCGCCCTCCGGTCGGAGCAGGGGGATGATGTGGCAGCGATGTCGTCGCGCCACAAGCGAAACACATTGAAACCTAAATCGCGCTATCAAAGTTCCGAATCAAAAACAGTATCCTATCCAGTTTCTTACTCCCCGAGTATAACACCTTTTGCCCAGCGGAAGATTTCCTCTTTTCCTTCACGACCACAGGAATATGTGGTGGTATAAAATACCTACAATGGCAACAAAATCACACCCGACTACCAGTGTCGAATACAAAACTTTTACATAACACCAGCGTAAATTGCAACATAATGCTGCTGCGTTTCGTATGTTTAGTGCAGAGACCCCGGATCGGAGACATTTTTATAGTGGTATAGAGTATTCTATCTTGTTAGTACTCCGAGTTTCAGCATTATTATTTTTAATTAATTTCAGGGCTATATTGTGTGATATATGGGCAACATCACACGCACAGGCAATTGAGCATGCGGTTCAACTGATAATAAGGGAATTGTTGAAGCGTTGCCGGCCTTTTAAAAAGGGAAGGCTATTTCTTGAAGGTCCCTAAGTCATATTAGTTCGGGAAAATCGCTAGTGTTAGCCGATTCCACACTTTAGGTTTGCGAATTAGTAAAATTCCAGTAAACATGGTGGACCGCAAATCATTCAGATGGTAAGGATTGTATTGCAAATTATACCCGATATGAGGTATGAAATTTGTTGCCTGGAATTAGGCCGAACAATTGCCACATTTGTCACTCTCACTTCCGAAAAAAAAACTATATGATGTTATAAGTTTTCCTTAAAACTGACGAACTATAGTCTATCAATCAGTAGGGTAAACTGAATAAGAATGAGTTTGAAATTTAAGGAAAAAATACCTATGTTCTTTATTAGATACTTTTAATGAACTATCATTTTGATATTTCTTCAGCTTTTGTCGTTAATCATTGCTTTATATTTCGTTTGCAACCTCTGATCATTCCAATTCAAAGAAATAAAACAGACTATAAAAGTTTTCCGGCTCCTATATGGCTTATTCAAGTATAATTTCACTCAATTTTGTCTCGGTATAGTATTACAAAGGAAACATTTTTCCCTTTACCTTGTATCCTGTTACGGTATGGAGTAATTTAACAGAGTCAAGCGATATTTAATTTATTCTTTAGTTTGATATTCGTCACAAGATTAGAGTGGTAGAACTTCATTAGATTAAACTACATCATATGTCACTACGTTTGTATTTCTGTTAAGTACTTTTTCATGCTTTTATTCATAAAATACCACTCATACACAGTAATAATAATCATCGCCAAACTGTGCAAGTTCGCGTGCAATAATGACGCTCTTTTCTTTTACATTTATATATGTTTTATGTTACTTACATTATACTTTTATAAAAAATGTATCTTTCAGTCTTTTCTTTAATGTTACAGTGTTTATGTCTTTGGACATATCTCCAATAAAATCAATTCAATTGAATATTAGCGGAGTCAAATATTGCCTAGTTCTCTTTCCATAATAATATCATAAGTGTGGTATCACATATTTACCTTTTACTTGCCTGGTACGATAATTATACTCTAAGTATATTTTAAGGCAATATTTTTGAGCGCATGTTACTTTATAATACACACACTTTGGTTGCCTCCATCTAGTGGTTGTAAACACGGTCTCTAATCAAGAGATCCCGGGTACGAATCCCGGTTCGTTATGAAATCAGTTGGGTTTTCTCTCAAAGAATTTTCAGTAGCAGCCTAGATTCAGTAAGTAGGCTTCGTTTTACCGCCGTGCCCCGAAGAGAACGTACAGCCGCTGTGCCTGTGCCTGATTTCTCTATTGTGGTGTCCTTTTGCCGTCCTATTGGACTATATCTGCAGGAGATTATAATGCTCTCGTTTATTTTTAACATGTCTTAACAATGTTAATTTAAATTTTTCACGCCTTGAATAAATTTTTATATCATAAATTCTTTTATTTTTATAACACTAAAGGGTGAACAAAAACATACCCATCTAGCGATAAGTATATGCGATTTCCCATAACCTAGATGTCTAGACTAGATCTTAACCAAAAAAAATTTTTTTTAATTATTTTACTCAGCCGTCAACTCCTACCGTGTAAACCAAGCAACCTTTTACGTTTGTCATTCTTAGGGTAGATTGTTCAATATCATTTAGTATAATACAATATTATATCTCCGTTTATTGAAGGACGAATAACAGGAGCGTTTATGAATATTCCATAAAGATAACCTCTAGAGACTTTCAGTTGTTTTAACGGGTTATCCTTTATGATCAAATATTGGATAAAATAGATAGAATTAAGATTTGCATAAAGCAATAACGTGCTTTCTGGGGCATGGGTAGTAAAACAACGGTTGCTAACTCATTTTATACACAGCCTTTATACGCGCAACTGCTGGGTCCAGGCCACTTCTCAGTTGTTTCTCTTTTCTGAGAGGGTTACGAAGCAGTTGGTCCGCCGCACTGCTCCATTGCGTGTTGATTTTATGTCGTGTAAGACATGCTGGTTTCATCACGAAGTTTTCCTACCTAGCATGTGGAAAACAACAATTTTTAATAAGTATAGGCGGAAATCGAACCAGGTTAGTTTCGTGTATTGCGTCTACGGCGAGCGCTTAACCTCTGAGCTGTCATTACTGTGATGCCCTGGTATTTTTAATATTACAATTATTACAAAGTGGCTAAGATATTTTGATACAAACTAAATACGTAATTTAGTTTGATTATAATAATAACTACAAAAACTAATAAAAATCTAAACGTATATTTAGCAGATTAAATTGTTGCTACATAATCGTAACTAAAATGAACATAGCTAACCGTATGGTGCTGGTATAAGAATAACCACTATCACATATTATCGTTTCGTCAATGTCGTAGGAGACTACAGAAGAATAGTTTTTCTAACAACAAATAGAAAATAAGAAAAAATACTACAGTTGTCTGATAAGCGTGGCAAATTTGTCAACTATCCTTTTTATAAAGCGATCTGAGGGTAGGCCTATGTTTAGCAACGGACTTTTATAGGCTTTAATAATAATAATATTGATATGAATAGATATTGAACAAAATATGATTATCATTCTGTCCAGGAAAATAACTAAAGTCCACTTAAATGTTGATGTAAATTTCGTTGCACACGAAGTATCATTTCCTCACAAAAACGAAAAGAAACCGGACACTATCAGATATGTAGGAAAGATCCACAATGGATAATAAAGACGTTGTCGGTTCACGAAATTCGGAAAGCTTAACCCCAGAATCGAACTTTGACCCGGAATGTTCCGCCCCCTTAATCCTGCGCCGTCATTTATCATTCTGTCTGCCGCTTTTTGTGACTATTTAAAGAGACACGTGCGGATATATCTCAAGTTTTCTGATTTTTCTCTTGAAAATTCTTCAACAAAAATATCTTAGATAATATTCTGTTTGCGTGTAACAAGAAATATGCCAACAATTTTCCAAATATCTAACTCATTCGCATTCTTGGAAAGATGTGTGTCCAGTCTCGTAATGATTTTGTTAATAAATTTTATACTATAGAAGAAAATACCTTATTCGCAAGTAAATAGAACAAACGAAATAAGGAAAGAAACAGTATTATTTATTTACTCCAAATGTACGTGTTTGTAGAGGGCAGAATAATTAAAACGAAAAAAGAACTACGGTGGAAATGATAAAGTGGTGGACGGATCCATAGGGACATTGAGTTACGGCGCTGAGTTCGAATTCCGCACGGAACAAGTATTTGTATGGCCAACAAAAAATTGTCCCGGGTTTGGATGTCGGTCCTTGTGCAATTTATGTTTTTAAACTACCTCCTATAGGAGAAAATTTTAGTTTAGGGGTAACATTTTTTTTAAAAATTGAAAAAAGAAACATGAGATGAGTTATAAGCATTTATCTTCGTCACGAAATGCCTCGTTGGTCTAGTGGTTGTAAACGCGACTGCTGATTATATAGTCCCAGGTTCGAATCCCAGGTGGGTTCAACATCAGTTATTAGGTCTTTTTGTCGAGAAATTCTCAGTAGCAGCCGGGAGTCAGGAAGTTGGAGATATTTTACCCTCGTGCCTCAGTAAGCAGGAAAACACGTTTAGGATCAGCAAAATAGACAATCATATGGTGATTTTATACTATTCTCTAGAAAATCGAAAAATCATCCGATTTCGATGTTTTTTAATCGTCTTTTTCACGGCGGATTTACGAAAAAAATTTTGGTTTCAGGGTTTTAAATGTTCATGAAAATGCACTTATTCACGTATAATTGTTGATAACTTTTTTACAAATAATCGAATGAAATTGTTATATTTTTTTTCATATTCTACACACAAAAAGAACATTTCAAAAAGATTGAAAAATATTTGTTTATTAATTTTTTATTTTGGTGTTTATTGAGTGTAAGATCGAGCGAAGCGAGCTCGGGACTTAGAGCACCCCGACTCGGACAGGTTAGGTTAGAAAGAGATGGCAGAATCGAGTGAGCAAACGAAGCGAGTAAATAGACACCACCTAGATGGTGGGGTCTATTTACTCGCTTCGTGGTTATTTTTTATAAACCATCAACAAGTAGGAGCCGTCGACCGGGCTTCAAAAAAAAATAAACACCAAGGAGATGGCGGGGTCTATTCGCTCGCATACCTTGTTCACTCGACCCCGCCACCTCCTTCTAACCTAACCTGTCCGAGTCGGGATGCCCTAAGTCCCGAGCTCACTTCGTTTGATCTTACACTCAATAAAATATCAAAATATTAACTTTTACAATTATTTCGATTTTCTAGTGTTTATGGTAACATTTAAATTTAGAAAACCATATAAAACTTTAAGGGAGAAAAAAATTAATAAACCAACATTTTTCAATGTTTTTTTAATGTTCGTTTTTTTTGTGTAGATTAACAAAAAAATATAAACCTTGTTTAATGTCTGCAAAAAAGTTATGAACAATTATATTCGAAAAAGTGCGTTTGATCATAAACGCACTTCTTCGAATATAATCGACATTTGAAGTCATAAAAATATAGGAAATCGTCAGGTGAGATATTTCCATATTTTTTTTCATAAATCCGCCATAAAAGCGAAGATTGTAAAAAAAATCATCGAAATCGGGATGATTTCTCAATTTTCTAGTGCTACAAAATGAGGGAACCGCGAAAGTATAAAATTACTAATAATCTAATAGCAATGTTTATACACAGTAGGCCACCACCAAGTAGTAGAGTCACTCTGCAGCTATATTAGTCATTTTTGTTTTATTTTCATTTGTAATTCCCTTCAAAACACAATTTGGAACGTTTATCTTTAAAAGTTGCTTATAAGACAATATCTGTAGTGTAATA
Source organism: Parnassius honrathi (assembly GCA_018247895.1). Lineage (NCBI taxonomy): Eukaryota > Metazoa > Arthropoda > Insecta > Lepidoptera > Papilionidae > Parnassius > Parnassius honrathi. Next base: position 15,900 of record DWHP01000602.1, read on the forward strand.
GTTTCCTTAATAATAAATAAATCAAATAACAGCTGTAATATAGCTGTTATACATCCTCTTTTATTCTTGTACAGCTACCGTACCTACTCTACAGCGCTACTAACGCATAAAGCTGTATAATTTGTGCCAATTTTTTACTTACAAAAGCTGTATAAGTGCTTTAGTATAAAAATGAACTTCAATACAGCTCGTATGAAGGTGTTTGAGGTGAACTGTGCGCTCTTTCGTCAGTCTTATTCTACGTACCAAAAAGAACTATAATTTTTATTTTTGGAAAAATATGTTTAAAGTTTAAGATCTACTGGATGAAGTATTTTAATCATTATAAAATGGAAAATACAGTAAAACTATAAAGAATTGTAGGAGTTTAACATTTTTCAACAATAAGTAATAACGTCAAAGTAGAAACAAAACGAAAAATAAAAACACAAACGAAACAGCTTTGTCTGAAAATGCATTTCGGATTCAGAAAAGCACACTTAGTTTTGAATGTCTCAATACGCTTTTTGCTTTGCGGTTTCGTGTTGTCAGCACCATAAAAATACTGTTTCACGTCCCGTTACGTGGCAAGACACTATTTTGGCGTTAGGCCAGTAGCGAAATTATTCTTTGATAATAGAAATTAAGCATCACTTATTCAGATATCCGCCGAGTTTTTATTCATTCCCACTGAAATGTTAGGATATTTTGTCTCTCTGAAATTGCGTAAAGTTTGCTTTCTTTGAAAGAAATCGAAGAATTATTATACTTCTTTTCGTATTTCGCTAGGCACACGCCTACTAACTGTTTAATTGTTAAATTTACATCGGCCTGATTCTGTATGATCGTTGATGTCGTTATACTTGTCAGAGAAACTGTTGTAGTATAGACTTCTTGCACCTTTCACATTGCATTTCTGAATCTATCTTTATTTAAGATAGAAATTGTACCAAAATTGGCTTGGGATATAAACACATCAACAGATTCTAGGGATATTTTAAGTTTTACCAAATATCTAAAAATTTATGAAGAATTTTCTGATATAGTAAATGGATGAATGATAAGTTATTTTAAGGTCTTTAAAATATAATAAAAATCTTTTCGTCATTATTTTGTTTTAAATAAAAATAGCACTTATTTTAAGCGCCGTATGAAATTAGCATGATGAAAAAAACTTCATTTCTTCTTAACGATTTCTTATATTTACGCGAATACTACACATTGATTAAAAATGCTTTTACGGATTTTATCGCGTTTTATTTATTTTATTTTTAATACCCGACGTTTCGGGTGATTTCCAGCACCCATGGTCACGGGGGACTGAGGTGACTGACGTCCCGATGTCATAGTTAATCCGGAGTACCTTCAGCTTTTTAATTATTGTCTTTGGTCCGATCTACGTAGAATGAACTAACTGTGTTTTGAAGTCTTGCAGTGGTATGCTTGGGTTTAGTTTTAATTTTATTAATTATAGGGCCCCAATCAGGTGGTAGTACCCAGCCTCCATCTCTGTTGAAATTAGGATGTTTTTTAATTTCAATAGCCTCACGTATCATTCTTTCGCGAGAATTAGTGGTCTATCAAATCTGATGTAATATTTGGGGCTATCTAGGATATGATCGCAAACTGCAGACTTCCCGGAACGTTGATGCTTCACATCAGCTATGTGTTGTTTTAAAATAAAACACGATAAAATCCGTAAAACTAGTTTTAATTAATGTGTAGTGTTTGCGTAAATATAAGAAATCATTATAATAGCGTAGTAAATCAGCAATTCAAATTAAAGTATGAATGTTGCTTATTCTATAGATATTGGAAAATCTTTGTACTTTGGCATCATTTTTGGGTTACTAATTATATCATTATACATTTGAGTTGGGCTTAGTATAGATGGATGTAAAGTGTCGGTTTGTACAAATAAAATAGAGTTTAATAAGTCTTTAACTTTGAACGACACTGTAAGTAAATTAGATAGCAAAGTTTTTAAAACATTGGATAGTTTTGTTTGAAAACTAAGTATATTTAACATTTCAGATGCATTTTTAACAGTAGAAGATAGGAGTTCAACGACGATATTTAACTTTATTTGTCATTTAAATCCTCCAGAAATTTATCAACATCGGACATAGCGGATTTAGACACTACAATATGTTTTTTGATAGATTCTGCTAGTTTATTTACGTTATTAAATAGAGCATGAATAGCTTTATTGAAGTTTTCAGTGCCACCTTCATCCAGTGTACAGAAAATGTGTTTAAATTCCGTGCCAATACCAGAAAACTAGACAGATCTCTTGCATTAGCAGTTTAGGATAGTGTTGAAATTATCAATAAAATTTTTTAAGATGTCGGTGTAAAGTGCTTCTAGTGGTTGTAACATATTTTCACACTAAGTATAATATGTCGGCACTCTTACGACACTGGAATCAGTTTATTTTAAATACTTCATGAATATTTTTCAAATGGTGTTGGATTGGATGTACGTCTACCGGAATATCGATGTGTAATGGATCATTTATTATTTTCAATGTACCAACAGGGTTGAAGAGTATACCAGGGCTCTTTTCGATGCGTTTAATATATTGACCTTTGCCGGTTGCAAGAATAGTAGCACAAAATACGACGGTGGTTATGTAAATAATAATTAATAGCTTAATAAGTCTAGATTGTATAATAACGGGTATATAATGTAAAAGAAAAGTGTATAAATGAATTGTAAATGTTGAAATATATATCTTAAAACGAACGTTACTTTGATATTTAAGAGCTTATCTCACGAGCGAGTTTTATTTCATTGAAGTAGTGTTTGGCATTGCGTCCGTAAATAAGGAGAGTAAGGCCCTTTCCAAATAGGGGAGAGGGCTTTGCCAAGACGAAGATGATTTTTGATTTAGGCCTAATCTCCTATTTTATATTTCACTGTGCGAAAGTTTCTGTCTAGTATGTTTTAGACCCTTCTTTTGAAATTTGTAGGGGAAGATCGTTACCCTTCGTATGCGGGGCATATTCATACATTCCAAATAAAAATTGAACGAAACAACGAACGGTCTTGCTTTTGTATGTATGCGTGAGTCGATGTACCAACTTTACGTCAACGTAGTATCGCGCCATTCGCACCGA
>DWHP01000603.1:0-18985 GCA_018247895.1 Parnassius honrathi
GTTTAAGGTTGTAAATAGCTCTAATGGCCCTATTCTGTAAAACAAAAATAGTTTCTAAATCAGCCGAATTCCCCCATAGCAAAATTCCATATGACATAATGCTATGAAAAAAAAACTGAAATAAACTAATGTATATCACTTTTTTTACCAAAAATACCTTTGTTTTTGTGAACATACATTAAACTTTGATAGATATATTGAGAGGCTAAAGTTAATATATTTATTTCTTTAATTTTTATCTAAGAAACTCTTTCGGTTTAAGGTTGTAAATAACTCTTATGGCCCTCTTCTGCAAAACAGTTTCTCATCAGCAAGCAAATTTTGCCATAGCAAATTCCCATATGAGATTATGCTACGGAAATAACTGAAATAAACTAATGTAACTGTCTCAACATTAGTGAGATATCTAATCTTTTTACAGCATAAGCTATAGAGTTTAGTCTGGTTGCCAGTTTAGATATGTGGGGGCCCCGCGGAAGTTTAGCGTCGAGAGTGATGCCAAGAAAAACAAAGGATTCAACAAGACTCAGTTCTTCCCTATTTAAAAACTCATTGGTTCTCGGAATATTAACATTTGCTGTTGTAAATTTAATACATTTAGTTTTATTGCCGTTTAAATGTAGATTTTTTATTCTTTTATAATTTAGGGACTTACGTTATTTTTAACATGTCAGTCTCGTCGTACCATATTAACGTTAAATCAATGCACTAATTTCGATACAGCATTATTCAATTCGTCACATTTAAATAATTGGCGTTTAAGTATTAAAATCAAGAAAGTATCATCAGTAAATAATACTATATCATGATTATTATAGTAGTGAAGAACTGGCTTATAATATCAAAAAATAGATTAGCCGATATAAATTAATGCAGTTTGTTATTAGTCGATACGTTACTCGATATAAATAAATAGATATAACAGCTTTTCCTTCAGACTTCGTTGACGTAGAACTTAAGTAAACTACCTTCAGATATATTATTATTATTCTTTTCATTCATTAGAGACTATCAAGGACTTGTTTGCCACGCTTGGTGGTCAGGTTGGACACCACAGTGTTTTTCTGGTTCAGTGAGACGCTGCTGCCGATTTTCTGATTTTTTCCTCCTCTATCGGGTACTGGATGTTCTTATACCGCCACTTAACAGTAAGATGTATGCGAATCTATAACAGTTGTCTTTGGGTAAGTAGTTTAAAAGCCATTTAAACTTTAAGAACTAAGTGACTTAACTAAAAGAAAATTACAAAATAGATTTTGCAACAAAACTTTAAAAGATATGAAGTGAAACAAAGATAAAAGCAAAAAAATTCCTTTTATTCATTTTTTGACGTGACAACGTCTAATAAATCGATGAACGCCGGCCGAATGCACGAAAAAGGATGACTCATTGTGACGTTACACTCATTGTATGTAATTTATGATCGGAGTGAGTGCGCTGCAGGAGTGAGCGAAAGGAATGATCGGCTTGAGCGTTCGGCTTGCGCCGCATCTATCTCTCTTCCACAAAATATGCAATCATTTCTCCAATGTTTTGTTATGACGTTGTCACGTTAAACCATAGAATATTATAATACACAATAGAATGGCTGTCAACCTTATTTTGTACGAGGTTCAGCGTCGCCGGGAGCGTACTTATAAGTAATTATGTCGTATTATTACTACTACAAACCCGATTCGCTATGTTGACAGACTGAGCGAATTTACACATATTAGGCCATTGATTAATGTTCACGATCATCATTATAAATCAAAAGTAAATCGCTTAAATTTTAATACATATTTATTTGTATATAGTGTGCAAACTAATCGTAAATACAATCGCAGTAAGTATAATTTTTTCTTCTTATTGTAAACAACAAAATGTTGAACATGTTTAAGATACTTACCATCATATTAGTGCATAGCAAACTGTAGTATATAATGGTATCACCGTTATTGATGTAGCCTTGTTTAATGACTTACCGGTAACCGGTAAGCACCGGTAAAACTTGAGTGTATTCATTTTTAAATATATCAATAATATTTTTTGTTATTAATTTTGTAAAATTTTATATTAAAAGAAACACTAAAGTATTCTCTTTGTAAAAGTGGAATGAAAACAATGTTTTTTATTTTCCAATTACACGAAGCTTTGTAAATTTTGCGATCAAAAGATCCAAAATTTTAATTCAATAAATATAAGACAAAAACGTAGTTTACGGCCAAAATGTGTTAAAGATAGATATAACTAGAGTTGTTCAGAATCATGTGTATGACAAATGCATACTTTACTATTATAATGCGAATGTCGGTCTCAAGATTTTATAGCTAAACCGCTGAATCTATTTTTACAAAATTGAGATAGTTTAATGCCTGGTTAAACCAAAAAATGATATCAAAGCTACGTAGGCTATAAAGCCTACTTTAGTTTAGTCGTTATTAACCGTTAAACTGCCAGTTGGGATAAAAACGATGAAATGGATATAAAACTTTGTATAGGAAATGCTAAGCCACTCAACCGATTTTGACAAAATTTGGTATTCAGATAGCTGGTAAGAATAAAAAGTCTAGATTACCTTTTATCCTCAAAGAGATAACGTGATATAACTTAATTCCACGTGGAAGAAAACGTATGCGTATACTTTTTTAAATTAGTATTTCTTTATTATTTGTTATCTTTGAAACGTGTTGGCCTGTTTATCTACGTTATTTAACATACACAAATTGCAATAGGTTGTTATGAATACAAAACTAACTAAAACTAAATGTTGGTCTATTAAGAAGGTACTTACTCCTTTAATAAATAATAGCGTATTTACGTAATAATAAAATTTATTTAAAGTTATGGAATAGTAACATTTATTAAAAGCTTACTAGGCCGTAACAATTCAACCCATCCGTAATCAGTAATCGATCGAGTGTGTATGTCAACTATGCATTATTTAAGTCCGGATCTCTAGGAAAACTGCAAAAATGGTTTATGGAAATGAAAAATATCAAAAAAAGTACCAATAGTAGTAAATAGCTCAGTATACTTATAGCCAACACAAAAAGTATGAACATATATATTTTTTGTACTTTTAACACAAAATGGGTCACCCCAACTCTTTGTGGGTAATGAGGCGTGAGGTAAATATATAGTATATACTATATAGTAATGATACGTAACCAGAAGATCGAATCTAAAAACTTTATTGCAAATATTTAATGTTATCCTATAGAGTGAACAAATTTACAATTTGATAAAAAATGTTAAATTTGAGTTTATTCGTAGATCATTAAATTAATATTTTTATCGTATATATTTAGGTTTTCACTAAGCCAAGTACAAATTTAAAAGCGACAATATTTTCCGGCTTATCGGTATCGGTACAACTTAGCTCTCTACTTAGATCTCTAGTGGTTCCAATATCTGTTGTTTTCGACACATCAATATTTCTTTATTGGTAACGTCAAAAGCGTAGACAGAGAAACCTGTAGACAAATTGACGCTCTCTTTTGCATTCGCACACGAAAAATATTGATTTATGCATACGTCTTGTCTTGTCTTGCATAGAAATGAGACAGAGCGGTGTAATTGTTTGTCTCTTTCTCCGTGCCGGTTTTTTTGTTTAGCAAACTACACTTTACTAAACAACTTTGACAGTTCGTGGCGATCTAAGGAGTTTACAAGTTGCTTTAAGTGAGAAAGAAAGTGTTTTGTGAGCTTAAGATTAGTGAAGTCAAGTCTCACATATAAACGTCAATACGAGAAGTGTTTTGACGTTACAATCGTTTACAAATTTCGCATGCAAATTATTTAGAAAATGTCAAATTGGACGCTATTTACAAATTAATATGTATTAAAATCCGTCTGTCAACACAACGAATCGGGTTTGTAGTAGTGATTAACTGACAATACAACGTAATTTCTTGTATGGGTGCTCCCGGCGACGCCGACCCCCGTACAAATTAAAGTTGACAACCATTCTATTGTGTATTATAGTATTCTATGATCGTCCGTAAACCGACTTTGCAGACATCAAATTTTTATATCTAGTTTTAAGATATTCTTACAGCCACCGTTGTCACTTTATTTTAGTTATTATTCTCTCACAGAATACCAGCATGAAATAGCAGCTTAATGTGGATAACCGAAGACCACAGTCCGCGTGGGTGACAATGCATTTTGCATTTTTTATCGAGGATGGATGTCTTCCGTACACAGAGTCTACTTACCGTCAGGTGCATGTGTGCTTTTTGTTGCCAACAGTATTATTATTTCTACGAAAAAAGACATGAAAACTTCGGTATGTTCGAAGATTAGCTTAGATGGATATACAGACAGACGTACAGACAATATTGAAACAGTTATTTATGTTTTAAAGTATGCAAATAACTGAGTTTGATAAATGCCAGTTATTTCAACATTATAAACACACTTCAACATTAGTGATATAAAACTATAAATATAGTACGTGAGGGTAATACGGTCAGCCGGTTAATATGGTCACTTTCTTATAACTCAAAAACTACAACCTTGTTTGCATAGATGGCTGTATGATTCGTATCATATCATATCATAGCTCATCAGTCATATCAGTCAATCAAATATTAATCCTTAAATGCGCTTTGTTGCCATTTGTCTACAGACATTTTAAGCTTAGCAAAAATAACAAATTCTACATGTTTTGTCATGTCATGCACGTATGTAAAGCGTCAGTTTAGCCGTTGACTATAAAAGAAACCATATTATGTAAAATCGGTATTGGCTGAAAATTAAAAAATAAAACAACTTTATTTTGTCGAGGTGGAATGTTTTGATGTTGCTATTATTCCGTCGATTGATAATCTGATATGAAAAAGACGTGATTTTAAGTACAAAAAATTGTGAAAATATTTCAAAAGAGGTAAAATATCGATATTTTATTACATAAAGCCAGTTGAAAACTATTTCTAGATACATTTTCGCTATAGCAGCTATGTTGCCAATTGTGCACATTGCGCGTTCACTCAATAATTTCTTCTTGGTGACGAATTGCCAGCATGTTTGATGTAATTTATTTGTGGTGGTGGTGATAATTTATGGTCTTTTTAGTTTATTTTGAAAAATGAGACCAGGCCAAATATAAGTATGTTCAGCCGCATCAGAGGCGGATGATATATTGGATGATGTGGCAGATGTTGACGATGGAAATAATATGGGTGTTTATGCTTGAGTACAAGATCTGATAACTGGATTATAGATTGAAATAAGACAGAGTATGTACGAAGAGGAGATTGACAGTCAAGATCCACTTTTGGTTCTATTAGAACATTGATTTCTAGGCCCTTTGAAGATTTAGAAATCGGAAATTATGTAGAGAAAAATTAATTCAGACTGGGATGGAGACAGAATCGTCCACCACAGGTCGCATCATCCATTGCAAATTTTTCTCTGTTTCATATAAGATGAAATACTATTCAAAATTGTCAATGAAACGAACATGTACCTACCTACAAACAAATAAACAAGTTCAACATCTACATAAATACGTCAGTTTTTAGGTATTTTGATTTTACTTTAGTATTCCGATACGTAAATATGCGAGAATACAATATGATTAAATAATAATACCATTAAAATATGTATATCACCATATCATTGAGACCATCCCTTGTCAGAGATTTAAGAAACTTAGACCGGTCAAACACTTCAAATGACAACACTCGTTACAAGCGTAGCACACCATGGTATTACGGGCTTTTTACCATGTGGTCGGCATTTGCGTCATAAATTCCTGAATACTACAAAAAATAGCAAATAAAATTGGGAAATACAAAAATAATGAACCATGGGAGTACACAGTCTTGTATTTAAATAAATTAGCCAAACTTTTATGTAAATACAAAATTCCAAGGCAAAAATAAGAGAGGCCATCTAGTAGCAAAATAGACAAGGAATTTGAAACTGAAAAAAGTGGGAGGCAATGAAATATGTGCCAACAAAAGACATTAGAATTGATGTGATAGCACGTAATGAAAAACGATGTAAGAAAAAAACCGTTGCAAATTTCCTGTGTAAAAGTTTCTGGTTCATAGAGTGCACCAATTGTCAAGTGGCATTGTGTCATACAAAGGAAAGAAACCGTTTTGCTGAGTTTCATGGCTGTCAGAAGATTTTACTCGTAATCCGGGAATACACATCATTCTATTACATAACTTTGTTATAAGTCTAAACGCGCAATGTTGCCATTTGGCAACATACTGTTTTTCACCCTAAATAAATTGAACTATCACAAAAATATTTTTGTTTATTATTTTTCCCTTATTCCCTTATTAAATAAATACATGTTACAGACCCCAATTCTAAATAAAGATAAAGTAAAAAAATGGCACATTTACGGTCAAAAGGTCGCTACTAGATGACACCATTTTGACAGTAGACAGTTGACATTATAATAAATATTTTAGTATAATTTAGTAGTAGTAGAGTCGTTAATTTTATTTAGATTGATTTTTCGAAGTGTTCCTAATTATTGTCCAAGCTTGTTTGGTATTTTTTTTCTTAAGATATTAATTATGGTATACGACTTTGTGTTTTTATCTCTTTTCTCCACCTACTTTTGGTTGTACAGGGCGTCAAAACTAAAGGTGATATTACCCTTACGTGCCTTATAAGTAAAATTGAAGCGTGTAATAATATCGAAAAAAAATTATCTGCCTTTTTTGAGCTATTAAGTATTTTTTATGTTATTAAGAGACGAATAACCATTTTCAAAATTTCGATTCTCTGTCTGTCTGTCTGTGCGGGTCACTGACCTCTATATATACAAGATATGTAGACGTCAGTAGTGGGGGCTAATCTCGGCGTTGGCTGAACCGACTGCAATAAAACTTGACTCACAGATAGCGAGCAATGCCATTAGTGATCTAGGCTACATTTTATCCAAAAAACTTTTATTTTTTAATAAATAAATGGTGTTCAATACATTGAAACAAATATTAAAGTAGGTAAATTTATATATAAGGATGATTCTTTCAAACGCACTTTTGACATGATTTTCATTGAAGAACACATCAAAATAATATAAAAGTTAAATGTCTATCGAGGTCTGTATTTATTTTATTAAAATAAACCTCATTTAATTCAACAGAAAACATTAAATTACTAATAATCTGGCGCGTCAAAATGACGTTTTTTTGTATAAATATACTATTTTCTGAAATTAATTTTCGCAATAAACTAAAACAAGTAAGTTGTATCGATATTTGAATATCTGTTTCTTTATCATTTCGTATTTAGATACAAAATAAGTAAATGTTCTCGGAATAACATAACATGAAAAGTTGGTTAATCATTTATCTGGTTCAATACGTCGAAGCATGAATTTAAAGTATTTATCAAAATATTCTATTGAATTACACCGACTATTGACTGTTCGCGCCAGTCAGATCCGACCCGTAATACGCTACGTCCGTGCGACGTGTATTGTACCGAGAAACAACGATACGGTCTCGTAATTTGGTATTCGTCAGGTAAGTAGAACAATTGATCGGTCTTCGTTTATGGATATTGTGCACATGTTTATGTTTTGTAGCGAAAGCATAATCTGATATAAGATTATTTATCACTATTTATTATCTTTTATTTCGTACACTTGTAAATAGAGGAACAGTATTTTATTTTCTTCAATTTCATCATTTGTCTGGCTTCATTAGTCTGGTTTCATCTGGTTCGTATGACCAGATGAATTTGAGCGGGTCAGATGAATTAGATTCAACCCACACCTTGAATGAAATTCAACATCAATTAAATTGCTACAGAATTGAGACTTTGTGCTCCAGATTTTTTTGAATTTATTAAAACTGTACATTATTAGTCAAGCCAAGCCTATAAGGTATCTACTGTCTTAAAAAGGTATGAATTGGGCGAAGCATTTGCATCCCGCTATCTTTTATCACTATTTTTTTCAGATCTGTATTTTTGAAAAGGCAAAATCAAAGAAACAGAGAAGAGAAGAAAGGCTTAGAAAAAGAGGCTAGCAGAGAAAAAGAGATATGAAAGAATGAATTATGTTATAGATGTGAGAGAAGCGACAGAGATATGTCAGGGACGTGACAAATAGAAGTTAGTAGTTTTTTTGTGTCATGATTTCTGGCACGAAAACGAAGGAATTGCTGTTTTTCTGCAATATATATTCATGCAAAATAGAACTTTAAAGTGAAAATGTAGAAGGACATTTTTCAATGGGACTTAAATGTGCGTAGATGAATGTATGTGAAAGAAGCGGCAAATGTGCGTCAGGATCGTGACGATTGGAGGTCTGTAGTTATTTGTGTCATAGTTTCTGTAACGTTCACCGAGGATTTCTATATTTTTCTGCGAAATAAATTTAAGCAAAATAATATTTTAATGGTATATTAGGTCATGCTCTTTGAGTATTCAATACTCAAAGGTCGTGCTAGGTAGAAGCTTTTTGGCACGACCATGCGAGGTGTGATATTGAAATCTATTATAATATGGTTACAAATCAATGAAAAATAAGTTTAATTGAGTTCTGTGATATTTATCCCTGGGGCTTAACCAATGAGTTACCATTGTTTTTAGTTTATTTGACCACAGCCGTATTATTATAATAACAATTCATGGCTTCATCTGTACTTCTTAAGAGGAAGAGGCGTAGTTTACATAAAGACGGAATTGAGTATTGTTTTTATTTTATTTATAATCACATTAAACTTATAATTATAAACAATTAAAAATAATTAAGGCACATTATGAAATTGGTTTGTTTTTATATTGTTACATGCCTATTTTCAGGTGTAACTATCCACTAGTAAGTATAACTATGTGAATATAAAAAATGTACATTGAAATGTTTGTTAGTGAAAAGGGTTTAGTTATAATTTAATAATAAAATACATAATAAGTATATAGCCCTACCAGGAACATAAAAACCTTTTCCATATCGCGGGTAGTTTAGGTCAAACATGTTGACATTACTATAATATTTGTCCTCGTGACAATGTAGGTCAGCTAGTCGAACAATTTTTGTGATTATGGTTGAACTTTCGTTCGGACGGTCTATGTTTATAAGAATATCAATCATATATGACGTTAAAAATACCCAAATGATCTGATGAGTCGGATGATTTAAATTTCGCTTGATCCTAGTTGATAGGAATTTGATGTAGAGCGAGAATTACGAGTATTGGCCGGTTTATGTATTATGATATATAACTTTGATACAGTTCGGTTTTTATATTTGTGGTCAGGCTAGACAAAAAAAGTGGTCACCCGAGTGAAATGCACAATTGGCCGGCAATCGTGTTGGACGATCTTACAAAACTACATTATCCACCTTTAATAAACGGGTCATATTGTAGTTATGTAAGAAAATAATTAACATGGATATAATTAACATAGATTGAGGTGTCACTAATATACTGTTCAATGTTAATGTATCATTCAAATACGGTTACGGTACCATTTTTTTGTCTATAAAAATTTTAATCAGTCAATAATTATTTTAAATATCACATCTAATTTACCGAGATTTTTATCACAACTAATGTGATATTTTTTAGAAATTGAAAAAATTATCGAGAATATTTATTAAAAGAGGAACGCAGAGAAACTTATAAAGTAATTAACACTTCGAGTCTGGATGAAAAAAAAAATTCCATTACTTGCTTTCTTTTCCATAATATTTTTTTCGCAAATTTATAGGACTTTTAATACATTCTTTGTTCGATCTTGTAATTTCACGGAGTAAGAGCTGTATATATAAAATGCGTATATAGACATATATAGGATATGCCTATATATGCATTTTATTAATTTGACGGAGACAACTCCGGTTTAGCCAAAACAAATTGTTTATTTATGAGTCTTTCTCGTTACATCCGAGTCCCGAGGACCAGTTGCATATGCTGCCAACTGGATCAAACGACAGGCCTTTAGGACAGACGTATTCCCAACCCAGCAGAGCGCCACTCTCCATGCGAGCGCATGATATGAACTTCTTGCATGATGATGGATGAGGAAAGTTGCCGATGTCTAAGCATTCTATGTTACCTGTGAAATGATAAGTAAGCATGATATGAACTTCTTGCATGATGATGGGTGAGTGAAGTTGCCGATGTCGAAACTTTCTAAGTTACCTGTAAATTAGAGTATTTAATAAGTAAGTCGTTAACAATCGGACATCTTAAGATTATGTATTATGGCGGGGCAAGAGAATGCCTCACGCCGTTTTGTTTCGTGGATGTCGTATGAAACGGCAAATGAAAACAGTTTTTTAATAGTATATAGAGAGAGTTTTTTAATAGTATATAGAGAGAGTTTTTAATAGTATATAGAGAGAGTTTTTTAATAGTATATAGAGAGAGTTTTTTAATAGTATATAGAGAGAGTTTTTTAATAGTACATAGAGGGCATACAAGCATGCAGCTCGCCTAATGGTAAGTGATTACAGCCGCCCATGAACAACTGCTACACCAGGTGAATTGCAGGTGCGTTGCTGGTTTCTTTAAAAATGGGGTAAGTTCTTTTATTGAAGGTCCCTATGTCGTATCGGTCCAAAAAATTCACCGGTGGTAAACAATTCCACAAAGCGGTTGTGTGAGGAAGAAACTTCCTAGTAAAATGCACAGTGGTCGACCGCCAAGCATCCAGATGGTCGACCGCCAAGCATCCAGATGGTGTTTATAACTTCTGTCGCGTTGTACGTTTGTGAAATTTAAAGAAAATGCTAGAAAGATTTCATCACTATTTCGTACATATGTATGTATCATGAGATTACAGTCTATATATGTTCCAATCCTGGGTACAATACTACTATCATTTTTAAGAGTGTTTTTAGAGCAAGGAAGTGCCAACCGCGTTCTTTAATGCATGTTAGGGTACTTCACGTCATCAAATATAACCATACCTATATGTAAAAATAAAATTGAAGTATCTGTTCCTTACAGAACAGAAACCGAAAAGAAAAAAGAAGTAAGAAAAGAAAAATGAAAGAAAAACTGAAAAAAAAATGAAGATGTTTTCCTTCACCGTCGAGCACATGGTAAAGCAGTACTTATATGATAGACAGATAGATAACACTTTATTGCACGCCAAAAAATATTAACAAAAAAAAGGAGAGAAAGAAATGTGGTACAATGGGTGGTCTTATCGTTAGGAGCGATTTCTTCCAGTCAATATATATGTGTCATACTAAATGTAAATTACAAAATAAAAAATAAAAACTGCGGGTGCCAACATGCCTATGCAACTATGGCAATATCCTCTCTACGAGGAAATCTATGGGGAAGCCTTTGTTCAGCAGTGGTCTTTTATGTGCTGTCCGAGCCGACCCATTCAAGCTACAGTATTGAGCCACTGCAGCGTGACTCTAACACAAAAAATAAAAGTGGAACGTATATATATACAGTCTATGAGGCTCATATCTTTATTTTTTTTCCAAATACCTTCCTCTGGGAAGGTAAGGTAAGTAATAACGCGGCTGTGGCCATCTTTTTTAAAAGTTCTGTACAGAAGTTCATTGGCTGCAGTTTATGTGTTTTTTGTGCAAAACTCAGGTGAAAACAAACTGATTGCTCACTGCAGCAGTGCAGGTATTGTTGCAGATGGACTCATAGACAGGAAAAGAGTCCTACCACCGAGTAAACTGTTACACTTACCCTTTCCATGAAGGATCACTTTTGTCTCCTCTTCGTACTTCTGTATTATTTTCTCTTCGCTGTCGTCGTAATAATCATAGTTACCTATAGGCCTGATAACTGTATTAGGTTCAGACGTTGCAACTTTCCTTACAGGCTGTACTCTCTGCACTGTCCGAACCCGTTGTGCTGTTTGAATTTCTTTCACTGGCTGTTCTTCTGACACTAATTGTTGTTCCTCCTGAACTGGTTGCGTTTTAAGATCTTTCACTTTCTGGACCTTTCGAATTTTCTCAAATGGTTTTCTCGAGGCAACCCTGCGAGACTCTGGCGTTGTTGTCGTCGTGGTTGAACTTGGTGAGGCAGTTGTGGAAATTCTTCGGACTATCGTCTTCTTTCTGGCCAGTTTTCTAGTCGTGGATGATGGTTGGTTGGAATTCATTGGTGATAGGTATTGATATTCATCTGCAATTTTTTATCATGTTTTTATTTGATACGAAAGTGAAATAGAAGTAAATTTCTTTGAAAAGACAAAATATAGTAACACCTACCGTCGTATGTTTTAGTAACTGGAGACGCCAAGAGATATTCCCTAGTGAAATGCGAAGGTTCTTGACTCTGACTATAGCCGACAGTCGAGAAACTAAAATCATCTATGGGTCCTGATACATATTTGTCAGTGGTACTTGGGTATTTGATAGATGAGGGGCTTACACTTTGAGATCCTTTTTCAGTAAAGTATTTGGCGGTAGAACTCTGGTGGTCTTGAACAATACCTGTGTATTGACTGTTTGGAGTAAAGTAACGATCTGTTGAAACATTATCTTCACTCAATTCCTCATATTTTTTCACAGATTCCACATACGTACTAGTATATGGGCTTCGTGATGCTTCGGAGTACTTCTTACTAGCTATTACAGTGTCAGTGGAAATAAAAGGCAATTCAGTGGTTTTTTCAAATGTTTCCGAGTATATATCTGTTGAAGATCCTACTGTTGACTGTGTCTCCGTAAACTTTTCACTTATATCCGGAAGTCCAGTAGTTGGAACGGAATTTTGTAAAATTACTGGGGTATCTGTAATTACATCCGTGTATTTTGACATTAATGGTCTAGTCCTACGAGGTGAGTTCGTATACGCACTTGTAACGGTATATCCAAATGTTGATGATGGTTCCGTTGTGGGTTCCTCTGTATAGCTGTTTGTAGACGGCCTTCTCTTGCGTGAAGCTACTGATCTTCCAGTTGAACTCGATATGGCTTCCGTTGGGCTAACGTTTTGTAAAGTTTCTGTCGTATATTTTTCGCTTTCTACATTTGTAGATGGTCTTCTTCTGCGTGAAGCTTCTGTGTATCTTTCATTTGTGCTTGAATATCTATTTGTGGGATTAGATATTTGTTGAGTCTCGGTAGTAACGTTTTCGTTTTCTATAGAAGTAGTTGATGGTTTTCTTCTTCGTGAAATTGACTTATATTTGTCGCTTGTTTCTGTATAAGTGTAAGTAGGGCTCAGATTTTGTACTGTTGTATATCTCTCATTCGTATCGGGATATTTGTTTGTTGATATTCCTGTATTAAGTGACAGTTCTATGTCGCTTGTACCAATAAAACTGTTTATCGGAGTTTCATCCTGCGATATGCTTGTGTACTTACCGTCTTCGAAGTATGTTGCTGTAGATGGGTTGGGACCCCGTGAAGTATCTGTAAACTTTTCGCTTGTAACGGTAAATCGATTTGTAGGATTAAGACGTTGAGATGTTCCTGTATATCTAGTTGAATCTAAATAATCTAATGCAGATGGTCCTGCTGTTTGGAATCCATCTGTATATTTGTCAGTAGAACTTGTATATTCATTTATTACACTTGACCCTTGTCGTATTCCAATAAATCCATTATTAGTATCAAAATATCTATTTGTTGATGGGGTTGGAGGTGGGAAGGTCTGGGGTGTTTCGGTATCGGGGAAGTTTCTTCCAGTAGTAGGTCTTCTATTGCGCGTGATATCTGTTAGGGTTAGAGTCTGTGAAGTCTCGCTTATATCAACATATCTGTCTGTAGGAGTTGAGTCATATGAATCTCCCGAGTATTTATTTGTTGTGCTAACGTATTGAATTGTAGATTGCGGTGTTTTTGAGTATTTTTCACTCTTCTCAGTATATCTGTCGTCTAATGGATTGATGTTATGTGTAGCTGTATTTTGATCGGTTGTGCTTAAGTATCTAACCGTTGAAGGACCGAAAATACGTGAAACTCCTGACAAGCCTGGGTTAGTTATAGTGGGAGCGGTGAATCCTGCTGGTTGAGAGGCTTTAAAATCTCCTGTTGAAGGAAGTAACGATTCTAGAAGGTCGCTGGAAATAACGGGATCTGTAGATGTTTGAATGTTGTTATCCTGAGTTGCAACGTTATAATTAGGTATAGTAGAGTATGATACAGGGTATGATGGAGTCTTTTTGACCTCTTTGCTGTAATCAGTAGTGTAATTTAATTGCTTGGTGTTTCTTAGTGTACTTCTGGAAGGTTTTTCTTCGTATTCGTAGTCATGTACGATTGGTACGGGTGCTTCTAGGAGTTTGTGTGCTGCAAGTGCTACGGCCGTCTCAGCACTGTAGCCTATAAGCAAAATATAGAAAATGGGTTTAAACAATGAAAAATCACTTTCAAAGTTGGTTCATAACAGTTTATTCATAGGGCCCATCCCTCTCCTATTGTGAGAACGAGAAAAACAGATGTCTTGGACCTTTGACTGCTATTCTGGGTGTTTTCATCTTAACATAAATAAAATGGTAATTCGCCATATACATAAAATTATCAGATAGTTAGCATTACTTATAGTCGCCGTAATTTAAGAAATGGTTTGATCTAATGCCGTCATCACATGTAATTTTAAAATTAATATCATCGTCTAATAACATAGTAGGAAAGGTACATGTTTAATACATGTAAGACAATAGACAAAAGTAGGTATTCAACGGATTTTTAATGGGAATTAATGAATTAAATAAATAAAATAACACAAAATAATATTTCTTCTATATAAAGGAGGATGTACTAGTGGCTGACGTTTATCAACACACTGACCAAACCGCCTGATGCAGAAATATTAAATTTGGATAGTAGCTGCCTTTTATGAGTAGGTATGCACTAAGAAAAGATTTCTAAATTCTGTATGAAACTTTTTATTTTACGGGGCGATTGACCTAAAATTTTTTGAAAGTACCAGATGTTGAAAGTACGGTGTTAAAAGAACGGATGTTTTTATACGTGATAGAGCCATGCCGCAGTTATATTAGAAGTATAGTTGTAGCACGAATGGGTTGACTCGATCGGGGAGGGACCACTCTCTCACAGAATACCAGCGTGAAATAGTAGCTTAATGCTGCTGTATTTCGTATGGTGAGTGTAGAGAACCGGAGACCCTTTTTTACTGGAAACGAGACATTCCATCTTAGTCCTCACGAGTGACAACGCATCTGCATTTTAATTCGTAATTGAGGATACATGTAGATGACTATGGGCCACAGCAAGCACTTACCATCACGTGGACTGTGTGCTCGTTTGTCACCCTATCCTATAAAAAAAATTAAGACTAGCGACTCGGCTAGGCTTCGCCTTGACAGGATTTATTAATGTGACGTTATTTAGATTTAAGGTAATCTAAAATAATTTATTTTATCAATTTTCAGTAGCTTCTCGAATAAAATATTACCTTCCTTGCTGGCATTATTTTATAGCATTGGGTGACAAACGAGCACACACTGCAGCTGATGGTAAGTGAATGCTATGGCCCATAGACATCAACATTTTTCTTCAACTGAGGATCAAAATTCAAATACGTTGTCACCTCTGAGGACTAAGATGGAACACCTTGATTCCAGTAAAAAGGGTCACCGGGTCTCTACTCTCACATACGATACGCAGCAGCATTACGCTGCTATTTGCCGCTGGTATTTTGTGAGCGTGGTGCTTCCCCGGTCGAGCCGACCCATTCGTGCTGCAACTAAAATATAGCAGCATTCCTCTGTAACTGTTCGTAAACATTCATCTAAATCAGATGAGCTATTCAGAAAATTAGCTCGGGAAGACAGACGGACAAAAAAAAATTGTTAATGTCTTCATAGTGTAACGCTCCTACCATTTATTATTTACTTTACTATAAGTTATTGTTTCCCCTTAATATAAAATTATAAATATATTTGTAACCAGGATAAATAAATATGTTTTGATATCTTTCTAAAGGTTTAATAATAGGCCGTCTGTAATATTTATGGCGTGATTGTCTTAGTTAAGACCCTTATTTACGTTGTGTTTGTATAATAACTTAGTTATTTTAGGTGTCTTTTAGAAGAATGTTTATTCACTAGAGCAATTGAAAACTTTTAGCAGTGCCTTATAAGCTAAGTGAACCCTGTTCACGAAGACAGGGCTCGAGAAAGGTAAAAAACATTAAAACGTCCCTATATTCCACTTGTACCAGGTTTACATTATTAATTTATTATTAATTATCCCTTCTCCCTTGGGAAAGGCTCACAACATGTATATATATATAAAAATACCCGATACAAGGGTCTCACTCTCCCTCATTTATTTAAACATATGCAAGGGTATACACGCCGTGCGCGTTGAGCGCCAACCATTTAATGCGCTCTTTCCGACAAACATCAACCGAAGTCGCGCATGTCAACGCGTGTAAACGCCATACAGAATACGAACAAGTGAATGTAGGCACACTGGCCGTAAACCCTAAGACGTGACGTAAGTGTATGGCATCACCACCAGTTACATGATCAGCACGACTACTAGTCTCAGAGCGTGTCATGAGTCTACTGCTTACCTCAATGAAATGGGGTGCCACGTTTAATGGGGTAGCTGGAGGGAGGATCTGAGTCTCTCCAGATCCTCCCTCCAGCTACCACTCGCATGAAGTCGACACATGCTCCACCAACCGATACAACGATAGATATAGCCAGAAGGCAATTATAAGATAATATCAATAATTTTACTCAATTTTTTTTTCCTATCAGAAAGGGTTTGTGTCACAGACGTTGAGTAAATGTATTTTCCTAGAGACCTTCTATAATAATGCTTTAGGATAAAGAGACCTTACTATCACAAGTCCCTCATATAGGACTATACATACTGCAACAGTACTGTAAGTAGTGGATCACCCGACCACCCCATGTATATGTACGACCTTCGGTATGTGTCTCCGGCAGCTCCCCCATACAAGCCATCTATACACGAACACCCTTCATAACTTAAGTATTTTCTTCTACGAGAACACACCCCATGACTTTGCAGTTTTTAACCAATTTTCCAGTTATTTTATAAATGTTATCTTTATTTTTATAGTATTTTCGACTTGTATTTCTATTATTTATCACGTTTTGAATATTTTAACAAAGTTTTTAATTAATTTAATGATTTCTAAGACAATAGCCTTTATTTTACTATAATACTTAATTTCTGAAATGTATTTATTTTAATTTTATGCTTTTTAATGTATTTTTATTGCTTAATAAATTTTTTTCTAAGATATTTTTGAAGGCTTTATATGATAATTAATTATTAATTATTTATAATATTAATGGTCGTCACAACAGCATCTAAATTATTCCCTGAGCTTAATAAAAGCCAGGTATTTCAAATTTTGTAAAGACTCCTTAATTTTACTTATATGTACTGTGTGTTCAGTAGAGCGTGACGGTATTTCATGCCGTTCCACCGCTTGCTTTACAAAGCGTAAGTTCGGCCTCACAAGGAATATTGTTCTCATCTCTGAGCTTTCTAGTACCAGCCCCTTAAACTTGACCGCACTCAATGGAGAACGATTCGAATCGGTGAGCTATAAGTTATTTTCGTTGAGATGTTGCATCTCTGTGCATCTTCTATCGCTTATATAAAACTCCTGGTGTTTGGAAAAATTCTTCGGATAAATTCGAGCTGCTAAATTTAATTATTTCACCGTGATAGAACTCTAATCCCTATCCACATCATCTGTACGGTGGTGAACTGCTAACCGTAGAGATGCCATAAGGACAAGATCACATTCTGGAATTTACTGTCACCAGCGGTTTTCCGGTTCCATATGACTAAGGAACCGTCAAGAATCTACTCCCCAGTAAAAGGGTCAGCTAGGCACATGTAATTCCACTGGTGTTGCAGATGTTTTTGGGCGGCGGTGATCACTTAAGATCAAATTGAAGGACTGCTGCTAAGTCGTGTGTAACTCACAAACAAGGAGTGAATCTGAATTTGACTTTTTTGAATTTGGATCACTAGTGATGAAATTTGGATGCCATATACTATATGATACGAATTAGGAACCTTTAAAAAACTAGCCTACGCCTAATTGAATGTTCGTCAACGCACCCGAAATTACCATGGTGTTGCAGTTGTTAATGGGCGGCCATAGACACTATTTGGTGGGCCGCGTGTTAGATTGCCCCCTCTTCTATAAAAAGGGACAGAATAAAGTTAAGGCTCTCAAATTAATTTCGAAATAATGTTGGTAAGCTCAATAAAGGAGATAAACATGTTAAGGACTTTCATGTTAGTGTCATTTAAAACAACGTATAATGATCATTCTTTTTTCTACAAACGGTAAGCATCCTCGAAAATATAATTAGAAACTAAAGAAAGAATGTTGTTTCCGCAGTTCAGTGACCTTATGCTATTAATGTATATAAGCGAAAATAAATTGAAAATAACGAACTTGTTCCAAAGGGCGATTCTAGACGTTCCGATATTATGATATCGCGTGCGCGCCCGCGCGCTTTTCTCTTCACTTTAAGGTTACGTCACACCAAAGCTTACGAAATGAGAAAATTCAAAAATTAAAGATTGCTCGTGTTGTGATGGTGTCAGCAAATTAATTCTTAGATCTTTTACATGCCATCAATATCGATAAAAGATAGTTCTCTTGTGAACAAAAGACGACCTTCGAGTGGTAGTGAAACAGACAGCTCAAAAGCAGTCTTATAACGGAAAAATAATTTTACTTGAAAGTCTTATTATAGTGGTAACTGGTTGTAAATATTTAGTATGATACATACAATGTGAATTTTGATTAGTGCAATATATACAATGAGATCTAAAGACTGATGCTCCTTTCACATTCAGTACGCAAACATTAATAATGTATGCAGAGCTTACTGATTATAACGAGTATAAAAGTGTTTTTAATATCGGTTTCGGTAGTGAAATTCGAACAAAACATATTAAATTTTGGTAGATTTGTTTGATAATAATATTATTCAAACCGAATTCCAATCGTGGTAAATAATAAAACACAAGGGGTTATTATAATATTAAGGAACTTATGGATGATAATAACCCCTGGGAAGGGTGATCGCTACCAAGCTATTTCTAATTTGTTTT
>DWHP01000604.1:0-18984 GCA_018247895.1 Parnassius honrathi
TACGCTGGTATTCTGTGAGAGCGTGGTCCTACCCCGGTCGAGCCGACCCATTCGTGCTACAACTATACTACTAATATTACTGCAGCATGGCTCTACCACGTATAATATTGTACTGCTAGATAACCTCGACAGTTCATCAGCGATTTGATGCGGGATTCGATTTACGTGTATTATTACTTTGAAGTAAAACCAGGGATCGTCGATACTTTATATTAAATGATATAAAGTTTAGAGACGAACACTCTGAATTTAAACAATTTAATGAATTGAACGATGAAAAGTTATGGATACAAGTGAGTACACAGACACGAACTTGAGGATAAGGACGTAGCAGCGGCGCAGAACGGTGTTCGAAGTATATAGGGCGAAATATAATATGAAAATATCGCTCGGTTAATCGTAAAAAATGTTTATAGTTTAAGATGTAATACACTATAACACTGTTAAAGTATGGGTACATGTTTGATAGTAACACCTGAAAATGAAGTGATCGTTATCATGCTGTTTCTAAATGTTTTCATATTTATTTGTACAACGTATGTGAAATGCTCCTGCATTTAGATATTATTATGGTTAGATTACTGGACCCGGGTTATTAATTCCTTAGTAATGATTAACTTGCTATACTTGTACTATACAACTCATTAAAAAATGAAATGAGTATTACTAGACTCCTAAATTTAAATAAAGATATTCAATATCGATATCTGCAGGCTATTCTGTAGTACCTAAAGTAAATAATTACTTCGGGGATAAAACTTTAAAGAAACGACTACCGTACTTTCTTAATAGTTTGCCTGAGGATATGCGACTTAAACCAGTAAAACCATATTTAAAAACAAATAAAAGAAATACTTATTGGCAATTCTTAGTGCTTAACATTAATATTATGATGTAAATAATACAGAAATGTTCTCGCAGACAGAGCAATTTTTCGGGAATGTGTATATTAAAAACTTTGTATTTTATATAATAAATAAATAAAAAATAACATCGAAGTTGCGTCTATATGCGTCATATAACCAAACCAATATTCCAAACCAGTGCTTGACTGCCAGTGCTTGACAGTGCGGCCGTAGATGTTAAAGCGCAATAACTTGACATACCAAAGCTTAACACTAGCTTTAAAGTAACATTGTAATCTGATTGAATGACAGATGCGTTTAATTATTCCAGTCTTTTGCTGAACGAATGACTTTTTTCAAATAACGAAAATACACATACGTCGATAGTGCGGAGGGTAACCGTTTGCTTTATAACTTCGTAGTACATCACATTCTTTATTTCAACTTCATAGTACAGTCACATCACCGCCGGTATCAATGAAATTGTTAGATGAAATTTTAAATTTTGATTTGCAACTTAAGAAAATAACATGAGGTAACCTGTATGTCTGAGTAATTAATAAAAAGTAACCTGTTTTAAAAACCTTTCATAAATAAGACAATGAGTACAGACATCCGTACCCAGAAGTTAGTCGTTTATTGCACCCATTAGCTTTAGACGACAGGGTGTCACTGTAATCAAATCCCCTTAGATTTAGATAAAACAATCAATCACTAACGAGGTTTATCTAGGTTTGTCTAGGGTCTAGGAGGATGGTAGAAGTACCAGGATCTCCGTCGCATGGTGTACACCGCGGTGGTCCCACGCCTCGTCCAGTCTATTTCGGTGCGCGTTCTGTCCACAGCTGTTGCGCCCTAATTATCCGCCCGAAGCTCATTCATGAAATTCATATAATAATTACAATGTCGGCAAATGTAATGCCTATGTGACCTCTCCTTAATCTTTATTAAGTATCATTTTAAATAACAAATAACAATTTTATATCATATATAAATAAATAACAATTTTTGATATCTTTTTCCAGGTAATTAAACTGGTAAGCTTGCAGATGGTTCACCTAATGGTAAGTTAGTTCTAAATCTAGCCGTGTAGTAGCCGTTTATTAGAAATCTTCCCATGGATGTCGTAAAAGGCCACAGAGGGTAACTGAAGTGATGATAGCCAGCCGCATTTCAGAAAGATTCCTCTGCCAAATTCTTATGTAATAACTCAGTAATAATAAAAAAAACTGTTGTTGCCAATCTACCTGCCAAGTGTGGCAACTGTGGCAGATTAATGTAAGCCAATTTGTGGCCCACAGTAAGTTAACACATTGTTAAACAGTTTTAGTAAAAACTTATAACGTGGAAAATCAAGTACATTTGAACTATGTTTTGCAGAAATGATCCAACTGACAAAAATCTAAAGTAATTCAGATTTTAAAGATAAATGCATTTTGACAAAGACGGCAGAAGTACTGTTATATTATGTTGTTTGTCATTATCATCCTTCCATATTACAGCCTATAAAAGTCCACTGCTGAACACACGCCTTCCTGGATAGATCCCTAGGATTTTGCCTAGTTGCCATGCTTGGTCAGCGAGTTGGTAACCACAGTTTTTTATTTTGTTTATTTGTTAGCAGGAAGATGCTGCTGCCTATCTCATATGTTTATCATTGTAAGTATATTGAATGTAGATTTTGGAATTACGTGTTATTTTTCAGTGCATTAGACTGGTTTAGCTTGTGGGTTGGATCATTTCTGCACAAGACGGTCCATTTTTATAATTATACAAATAAGTAGGAATGACAAGCAATAATGATTAGCGCGCATAACATTCTTATCTCAGAAATTCTTCCCTCAGAATATGATTTGATGAAATCTATATTACATAGCCTGTCTGATAAACTTCTTCTCTTTTATCCACAACAAGGAACCATCAACCTATATGTTCTTCTCTCTCTCTTTATTTTTTTTAGAATAAGCGTGACAAACGAGCACACAATTCACCTTATGGTAAGTGGATGTCTGGCCCATAAACATCAACATTTTTTTAATCAAAATGCAGATGCGTTGTCACCTCTGAGCACCAAGATGGAATGCCTCGTTTCCAGTAAAAAGGGTCACCGGTTCCCTACACTCACCATACGATATACAACAGTATTGAGCTACTATTTTACGCTGGTATTCCGGTTGAGCCGACCCATCAATGCTACAACCATAATACAGCTGCAGTGTGGCTCTACCACGTTTCACTTCACTACGTCGTTAAAAACACTAAACTGACAGTGACCATAAACTTATGTTGATACACTCAGAACAACTGCAATGTGCTGTATCACTTTAAAGTTAGTAGTCAGCTGATTTAAGCAAAAAGGACTGTATGTTTTTCTTTTTGTATGTAGATGTCACACGATATCTTCGTCAATTGTAAACCAATCTTGATGATGCTTTTTTTTATTAATTTCGGATATATTTCATTCCAACTCTAAGATTGCCTAATATGCACAGGAATTGCATTATTTAATTCCTTCCGCTCCCTTCCATCATCGGACAATCAGATGTTTGGCCAGTCACTTTCATTGTTCACTTACCACACATTCGAACTAAACGGTTTGCTACATCGTTCGTCATGCGTACTGCAAGGGAGTGGAATAAGTTGCCAGTATCTGTCTTTCCATTCAACTACGATGTGGGTTTCTTCAAGGCAAGAGTGAATATGCTTTTGTTAAGACAGTGCGCTTCACCATCATGCCTACATCACCTTTTACCATCAGGTGGGATTGTAGTTAAGCGTTGGCTTCGAATAGTAAAAAAAAAATAGGGGATGAAATTTTTAAAGCAACTATGTAAACGTAATTCAAATTGTAATATTCTTTAGTTCACTCAAAAGTGTCAAAAAATTAACTTTAAAAAAGTAAAAAGTCTGTTTCAAAGAATTTTTACTTAAAACGCTGCTGCAGCTATTTATGGTTGTAGCATAAATGGGTCGACTCGACCAGGGTTTGACCGCGCTCTCACAGAATACCAGCGTAAAATAGCAGCTTAATGCTGCCATGTTCTGTATGGTGAGCGTAGAGAAGAATCTTTTCACTGGAAACGAGGCATTCCATCTTAGCCCTCAATGCAGCTGCATTTTGATTCTTAATCGAAGATAAATGTAGATGTCTACGGGCCACAGCATCCACTTACTATCTCGTGGATCGTGATCTCGTTTGTCACCCTTACGATATAAGAAAACGAATCGTTTTGGAGCGCGGCAGACTAATTGCTTCGTAACTCTCAAAAGTTAGAGGAGGCCTGTGTCCAGCAGTGGGACATGCAAAGCCAGTACTGTACGTGTGTACTGTGCACTGTAAATATACTTAACTTATATAGCAGACGTAACTATGACAGAAAATTACTGAAGTGAATAAAATGTACACAGGGGAGGAGTTATTCCCCAAAAGCCTCCTCTAGCTGCCTGCGGTACACCCTTCTGTTTTACGGACAATTTTCTGAATGATTGACAAGTGTCGGTAATTTCATTCGAAGCAGTCGAACCCAAAAAATAAATAATTACACTTTAGTGTCACAAATCATTGATATACAGAACACAGTAAACAAAAAATATTAAGACGTGAGTAAACTAGCAGAAGTAAAAGAGTAAACTTTTTTCAGTTGACCAGCTTGGTTAGCGGGGATTTACCTATAGTTGGTTCGCTATCGCAGATTTTTATCAATTTCGAATGTTATCAGGAAGATGCTGCCACCTATCTCCTGTTTTATTTTTTTTTCTGTTTTTTCTTAAGACACCCACGGGAAAGGGCAGTGGATTATCATTTAGGAAATATATATAGATGTCTATGGTCTACAGCATTCTTTTACCATTGTTTGGACTGAGTGCTCGTTTACTTCTATTAATTATAAAAAATCTCTGAATAATATTCAACAAAACAGTAACACTTACTAAGGTATGGTCTCTCCTAAGTCAGTCAAACTTGCAGCTTAGCGGTGACGAAAGCACAAGTTGGATCTTCCCTCACTAACTCTCTTGGTTTTTCTCTCACCCTGCGGCAAACCCTGAAAGTCACATCATTGGGGAGGCCAGTAGATTATAAAAAAGCTAGTTAAAGTTTTTGCAACTTAACGAATGTTGAAAGTAGAAACATATGTAAACGTGGAAAATTGAAAAAACGGTCAGTAAAAAATCTTTACCCATACGATTATTCAGTGCATCGTTCTATTATGTTATCGCAAACCCGTAATAATTTACCCCTCTTATGGATACAACAAAGAGGCCAAATACGAAGCGCCCTCCGTGTACCGAAAATAAGGGTGAGTGTAGATACCCGGACGGAAAACGGCAGTGAGAGGTCGACAGCCGGGGAGTGTGGACGCACGTACCGCTATGTCGCTGAAATAACGCCGGCTCGATTCGGACACTCGAATTTCGTAATAAAATTTAGCTTTATATTGCGTAATAAGTGATCTTTAAGACTGTTATTTGATGAACTTATTGTATTTTAAGTGGTAGTGCTTGGACTTTTCCTCTTAGATCGACAATTATATATCTTTTGATAAACAAAAATATCGTAGTGTTTTCCTCCCAAGGACCTTTAAGAAGGAATAAAAATTATTTTGTATCAGTTTTTCAAGGTGATATATTACATATTTTTCATATTTCTTTTGTTTTTTTCGTTATTATTTGATTTTTTTAATTTAATCACGGATGTGATTGTCTATTGTTTGTAATTAACTTTGTAGCTGCCACCCATACGAATGAAGTCCCGCATGAGTTGAAATGATAATCAAGTTCGTTTAAAGTGTAATAAAAGCTCCCGGTCGAACGGTTGAACCAGACCAAATATTAATTGTAATTAATACACGATGATTGAATTTTACAAAGTTACTTTCATATAAAAGTTTAATGATTCATATATAATATTTAGAACGGAGGAAAAATGGAGATTTTAGTTAGTATACTATATTCTAAAATAAAATACTATAAGTAATGGTTTCTTAAGCATTGACCAGAATCCAGAACTATGCAATTTTCTAATTACAAGTGAATAGAGAAGTAATACGAATAAAAATATCAGTAAATTTCGATAAAAATTTTAAAAATAATGTCAAAACTGAAAAAAAAAACAATTATGAGTTGAAATTCAAATAAGTTATACAGGCCAAAACCAATCTCAGTATCAGGACGGCTATCTGTTCGCTTGGGGTCCGCAACCCTTCGTTTGACGCATTTAAAACTACCCTATACTATATCGATCTATTGCCATGTACAGATACAAGATAGTAAGTTACAGCATAAAAGTATAAAAAAATCGATAGTGCAAATCGACAAGTACAACTAATTCATTTCTAATCATGAGATTCATCTGGCCGTTTCGATGAATTAAAGATAACGTATGTGGTTAGATATTTATTAGTGGTTTAATAGATTTGATTTTTTTTGAATTGCGGATTTTTCGACATAATTATATAACCTCTAAAAGATTATTGTGAAATATAAGTAATATAATAATTATATTATTATTTTATATTCCTATATTATATAATTTTCCAGCGTCTCTCTTTCTATCGGATTACGATATAGGTGCCTTCAAGGCTTTTGTAAAGCTGAGTCAATGTGCTTCCCAATCTACGGCTACATCAGCACTAACATCACGTATTAACTTCGTACATAATACTAATGTAATAATAATACAGGATGCTATTAAAAACACATTTTACGTAGTTTAAAATTTATTAAAGAGAATCATTACTCTTGCGTACAATAAGCCCTCGCCCAACACCAAACGCAAAATACCTATTAACGCCACAACGCAAACTGCAGGCCTGCGCCATGAGTCACTGGTTTTACTCGCTCACCCTATAGATTACGCGATAGAGATGCTAATTACGATTGTAATTCATGTTTGTACATTGTTTATAAAGATAAGGTCAATTGGACACGGATTTGAATAGAGTTCATGTTTTATTCGCGCCGTTTATGGTGATTTCGCGCCCTTGATCGGATGGCGAGGCATTGGATAAAGCGAATGCTATTCTAGGTTCTTGTAGTAGAGAAAATCGGAGTCGTATAAACGAATACTCAAAGAAACGAAGTGATAATTATAGTTGAGAAAATTAGATCATGTGCACTTTATGTAGTTGGTCGTCATTGTATACATTCCCATTAAATTGATATGATATTAAAAATAAACAAAAGTAATAGAAAATATATTCTAGTAATGTAAGATATAACAGTCTTGGATGTTTGGAAACTGCTTTGCCACATGATGAATAATAGTGAGGCAGCCAACGATGGTAAAGCGCCTAGCTTTGAAGACTCCCACGTTGTAATCTACTACTACTACCAAAAAAGAAAGCTGATAAGGGTAAATTCTTCTTCAGTTCATGCTTAAGAGATGTTAATGATGATAAAAACTAAAATATTACTATACTAACGTTTTAAAAATAAAAATAAATCATTAGGTTAAGAGGTTGTAGTAGTGTAATGGAATGATTTGAGAGTGTTTTGAACTTAAAGATACTTAGAAAACAATTCTGAATTTAAAAAAATACATGCGTAAGCAAATTTTAATTCTATTAACAATATTGTCGTCGTGAATGTGTTGGCTTTATTTGGAAATTTAAGATTGTAATTACTATCAAAAATAATTGATTTAAACTCGCGATCTAAAAGTCAAATGCATCCATTGATACGGTCGCTTTGAATCACGTTCAAGTTCCCCCACGCGTTGGACTGAATCTACATTATACAACGAATGGCGGAAAGTTGTGTCGTACACACTTGTTATTTTTTAAACAATATTAAAGTTATTTTATAACTACTGCATTAGTTGTGAGAGCAGATGACTACTGACCCAATACTTATGTAAATGTGAAACATTCTATTGTTTTCGACATTATATGAAACATTCTTAAGATTTAAGATGAAATGTGTATGGGTAAGAACGTTTATTGTTTACAGGATAACTCAAAAACTGCTAATCAGATCTTGATTGAAAAAGCATCAGCTTTCAAATAAAAAAATAATCATCAAAGTCGGTTCACCTTGAAAAAAGTTTTGAGGTAACACACAAAAAAAAATACAGTCGAATTGAGAACCTCCTTTTTTTTGAAGGCGGTTCAAAATGTAGGAAAGACATCTATATTACTATAAAATTATGTAATGGGTATTGTATATAAGCTCACCAAAGTTATTGTAGCAAGCTGAGTTTGGAATTTGCATAAAGAATGTAATAAAGATTGCTTCAAATAATATTCGCTTCTAACAACATAAAAATATCACCATATTTTAATACATTAACTTATTGTCGATGATTTCATAAAGTTTCGTCACTTGGGTCGTTGTACAATAAAACCGCTACCTTAGTGTAGGCGTTTCGGACCTGAATGAGGCAAGATCGTCTGCTTTGCCCTTTTTAGGAACATTTCGTAAAGTGTGCTAAATGGATTACATCCGTGGCGACTTAAAACCCTTTCAAAATTTGCGCGGGTGTTTTAGTGTCTTTTACGTAAATTGTAATAATTTACAAATCAACGGACCATATCGATTTTTCCAAATTTGTTTTATATCTTATTTTATTTTTATTTTATATTGATATTTGATTTATTTATGTGGTATTAATTAATATATTTGGTAAAATTTCACAGCACTTCGATAATTGACTGTGACAAAGTGGCTGTTAAAACTATTATTTAAGAAACTGTGTTCATGTATAATAAAATCGACAATACTGTAATAGTGATAACCAGGACGCTTGTTCCCTCAAATTTGTGCCAATTACTTAATTAAACGTTTGTACGATTCTGTGCATATTTTAAAAGCGAAATGTGTAACGTATGAAGTATCAAATTCAAATGAAAGTTGTTGACGAGGACTGTCATTAATGGCTACGGATGGGCACCAACCTATCTAAATTGAACAAGACCAGAGTCTCCGGTGTTAATCATGTTAGTACATTTTCCTTTAAATTTTCCAAACCGCATGCTTTGCATAACCTGTACTTGCCTTAAATGTAATTTTTCGAACCGTTTACAAGCCTAGCTTGAAATGTAATATGCATACAGCTTATTATATGTGAATTTGGTATTATGTGTATTAATTACCTAGACTGGTGACAGCATTGCGATGAACAGTCGGCTTATGCCCAACCGTGGACTGTTATTATGAGCCCACTCATATCGATAAATTTGTAATTTTAGTCCTAAGACAGCTCCTTAACACTACCGGCAATAATAATAATAATAATAACCATTATTAAAATTGAAGTTACATGTTCCACTGATGGGCACTGGCCTCCTCTCATTTCAAAGAGATTTATGTATTAATGAGTTCGTCGCGGTGCTTCATTTCGTGCTGGGAAACTTGACCTGTTCTTGAAACATTTTGTACCTCATGCAAGTCCAGCACATAAAACTGTAATTTTTTTTTAATTGTATACGGTATAAATCGAGCACACAGTCCAACTGATAGTAAGTGGTTGCTGTGGACCATAGACATCTACATCTATCCTCGATTACTAATCAAAATGCAGATACGTTGTCAACCGTGAGGGCTAATATGGAATGCTTGGTTTCCAGTAAAAAGGGTGTCCGGTTCTCTACATTCACCATTAGAAACACAGCAGCATTTTACCGTGGTATTCTGTGA
This sequence comes from Parnassius honrathi, assembly GCA_018247895.1. Lineage (NCBI taxonomy): Eukaryota > Metazoa > Arthropoda > Insecta > Lepidoptera > Papilionidae > Parnassius > Parnassius honrathi. The sequence goes on from DWHP01000604.1 coordinate 9,480, forward strand.
GAGAGCCAACCCATCAGTTCTACAACTATATTACTAATACAAATGCAGCATGGCTCTACCACGTATAATTTCATTGGTGCCAGCGGTGATCGAACACGGGTTGCAAACGTCTTATAAAATATAATACCAATAGATAAAAACGAGCGTACTCCCCACACGAAACGCGTTAACGTTACACTACTGTTTTACGTAGGTACTCTGTGAGTGCGGGCTCCCCCGGTCGAGCTGAGCCACTCGCGCTGTCGCTATGATTCAGCCACAGTGTGGCAGTAACATCGTGGCAAATCCTCATTGCAACAAGAGCTGCTCGTGTCCAGAATTAGCCTTATACGAATTATAGAAAAAGTAGTTCTACCAAATATAAATAACGATTCTGGGTTATAAATCTGCCACTGGTTTTTTTGTCATCCATTTTAATACGGGGGATACCTGTCTGTCGGCAGGTTATATTGAAATTCTATCGGCTAAAACCCCACAGTGTTTATCTCTTCGCCGTTTGCCGAGGCTACTGAAAATCTTTCCTACAATACTATTCTTTACATCTCCACCCTTCCTTTATATGGGATCTACAGTCGAGCTTTACCTTTCTCGGCTCGTCGTTTAAGTTAATCATCACAAAACCATGGTAAATCATCACAAAACCGCAGTTTTATGAGCCGACGATCCAGGCTCCTGACTCGCCAGCTTTCTTCTTGAAAAAACTGATGTGACCAGTGTAACAAGAACTACTTGCAGCAAGTAAAACAGCCGTAACCTTTACCTATTTTTTGGCTCGCAAGTTACTCAGGTTCTTAAAAAAAGACACCCAAACAAAAAGAAGTAACAATCTCCCCCACTCTTGCCCAGTAGCAGATTAATCTTGACCTGGTACCGATACCGCCTATGAAAAGCCCACTTCTGAATATAGTTTTCCGCCATAAATTTCCTCATAAGGTAGATATTTGCCATAGTTGCCAAGTGACATCATGGCTACTATGGCAAATATACGGGCGGGCTGACAACCACTGTTGCTTATTTATAGTTGATATTGGGAAGACGCTGCTGCTTATCTCGTGGCTTGTTTGCCTTCGTCGCCACTTACGATATTCACATATATGTGAATGGGGGAAATACTTCATCAGTTATGATTACATGTTATTTTCACCAATTATGTTCCTCACGAACATTTCATAATATATATTAACGATTTCAAAATTTATCTTAAGACATAAATCCCAAGTTTATTGCACGAATTTCCGCTGCTACATACGCCATTAAAAAGGGAGTTATTTGTGCCACAAAACATCTTGTAAATCAAAGTTATTTGTCGTGAAAAATGTTTTTTTACCTCGTCGCCGTCTCGTGTTGATATATGTATGTGGAGGTTGTGGCGAAGCTTGGGATATATTCTTTAGGAAGGTAGGACTGTATATTGCTGTCTTGTTACCATTAACGAGATATATTGGAAGATTTGTTTTTGGATTCAGGAAGCAAAATACATTTCGAGCTATTTTAGTATTTATTATATTATAAATATAGATTTCAACAATCAAATCAAAGTCAGACACTTTGATTTGATTGTTAAGAAACCATTTAGAGTATAACTACCAAAACCAATGGTTATTACGTTGTATTTAAACCCAAGTTTTAAATAAAACACTTTTTTCATATTTACGTGTGCAAAGTAAAGATATAAAAAGTCTGCAAACCCACGCATTTATATAAATCTTCCAGCAATATTTACATATATGGGAGTACAATCGATCGTGATTACTCATAGAGTCAAACCACCCTTAATACCGACAGCCCTCTTGTTGACAGGCGCATGAATAAAAAGGGGTTTTCATGTACGTAGTATATGAACATGACCGAAATGAAAATAGGTTTAATAATAAAATATGTAGCTCATTAATTAAGTAAGTAGCTATATTTTTATATATTATAAGCTGCAACATAAATGGGTCGGCTCAACCGGGGAAGGACCACGTTCTCCCATATTATCAACGTAAAATAGCAGCTTAATGCAGCTGTGTCTCGTATGCTAGGTTTGGTAAAGTGGTATACCATTATAGAACGTATTCCCTTATATATTTATTATGTTGTTATGGTATTCCATTATGGTATTCTGTGAAGGCGTGGTCCTGCCCCGGTTGAGCTGACCCATTCGTGCTACAACGGTACCAATATAGCGTGGCTCTACTACGTACTTTATGATTGGGTAACAACATAATCCGCATTTTGATTCTTACTTGAGGATAGACGTAGATATCTATGGGCCGCATTATCCATTCACATCAGTTCAACTGTATACTTGTTTGTCATCCTTACATATTAAAAAAGTTTTTTACCTTCATCGATCTTAAATATGTTTATGGGACAGACCTTATTTCATTTCACTTTCATTAATTGGTAGAACTTCTTCGCCTTTTACCTATCTTTGCTAACTAATAACAATGCTTGCCCCTGTGTTCCCGTCTGAAGGTCAGTTGAAATAGTTAATAATAAAAAGTTTAAATTCGGGCTGTCGGGCTTTGCATCTTTGTCCTAAAAGTATCCAAGACATCTGTAGCATTCTTCGATGAAACTTTTACTTAAACTGCGGTAGACACTTACTTTTCAAGCGAACTGCAAGTTCATTTGACACTTCAATTTAAAAAAATATCATTTTAGAACATACCTAATATCAAACAGTACCTACAGCCAAATATCTCTTGTATTCGTTACTACGATTAACTTAATTCGCGTGGATGCCTTTCAACTGCGGCAGAATTATAACAGCACTTAAAACGAGAACGTCAAAACATTACTGTATCGCAAAATGCGATGTTATACCTCGCAAAACCATTACGGGCGCCATAACTCAGTTAGTTGCCATCTCTGGGACGCTCCTGTTGTACAACAAGCTAATCGCGTGAAGCTGTAATGGTGAAAATGGCGACAGATGCCAGAGACAACAACTGTGGATAGTTATGATTTTGTTGTATCTGAAAGTATAAAATAAATAATAATTACTATAATAGTTAGTTAATTAAATATTATGATAGTTTCTTAAATACCTGGTACATAAAGTGCAAAAGCTTTAGAAACAATAGAGTACTAGATATAGAAAATATAACATAATACGTACTCTTATTAAACATATATAAACACAGCAATACATGTCATAAAATAAGTAATCCGGAATATTTTGAAATAGCATAAAAATTATATCACGTTTCTGGGGTATGAAGTAGCCAGTTATATAAATAGAGACATCAGCCCTGCTGCAGTGATTCTTTAGCTAATTGCCTAAGGGTATCAGACCCTTATCGTACGGTGGCCTTAGCGGTACCTATTTTAGCTGCCCTATTGCGACTTCTAAGAAAGCGTTTTATAAAATTTGATTTTGCACACGACCCTAGTCCAATCCCGGTGACGAAATTATCGCCCTAACGCAAAACCTATCACGCGCAACACAGCTTGCACAATCATTCATCATTGAAATCGTGCACTTTGTGAAATTAGTACGTCATCGGGGGTGTCAGATCATTGATCATATTATCATTGAGTCATTCATCATGATCACTCATCTCCGCGCTATGATATAAAGCTTGAAGATGATTAAAATGTTAATATTTTATGTTATTTCTTTATCATTTGGAATATATTTTAGTTAGAGTACTATTAGTTTTACAGAACTCTTATAAATCGCGGACAGAATGTTCTCCGTTTATAATATGAATATCTCTACTAGGTTATGTTATGTCTTATGACATAAAATAAACAATCATTCCATTTCGTGGAATACTCCCAGTATGAGTGGGACGAAATGGAATGATACACACATATTATTGTCCTCGAGAATGAATTTCGGACACGGCGGTCTGTCTCAACGGAGACTAGGCATGCAACAGCGCAGGGTATGATTATAATGCACGAGTGTGCGCTATCACAGGTGCACTCCCTACTCCCACATACTCAGCTCCTATGGGACAGCAATTTGATACGACCGGAGAGAGATCAGGCACAGGACAGGTTCAATCCTTCCCGAGGCACGGCGGAGAACACCGTCAACTTCCTGACTCCAAGCTGTTATAGAAAATTTCTTGACAGAAAATTTCATAACTAGTTTTGGTCTGAACCGGGATTAGCAACCGGTAGTTATACGTAGTATTAAGTTATCCAGACCGACACCAGAGAAATAAAATCTGATAGTAGTTTAATAAAATTTAAGGTTATGTTATTTTTAACGTGGTAGAGCCATGCTGCAGCTCGAACTGGGAAAGACCACGCTCTCACAGAACACCAGCATAAAATAGCAGCATGATGCTGCCGTATTTCATATGGTGAGTGTAGAAAACCGGAGGCCCTTTTTACCGGAAAGGAGGAATTCCATTTTAGTGCTCACGGCCAACAGCGCATCTGCATTTTGATACGCAAACGATAATAGATGTAGATGTCTATGGGCCACAGCAACCGCTTACTTAACTTAGGTGGACTGTGTGCTCCCTGATCACCCTTATGCTATAAAAAAAGTTATTGAAATCACATAATGTTATCATTGTCGTCATCAAAAATAACGTTTTAACTTCATTCTTAATGCAATTATTTAGTAAGTACTTTATCCATTATCACGAAAGAATATACATAAAGTTATTAAAACTAATTACTCTATTATTTATTTTTTCATTTTTTATTGCAGCCTAGTCACATAAAATATAGCAAAAGGTGGACTTAATGCCTGTTAGTGGCATTGTCTAACTCTAAACTTTGGGTTTGGTGAAAAGTAGTGTCAGTTAAAAATTAATTAATTATTAGAGATACGCATATACATACACCTTTATATAAGATTATGTAAAATAAAAATGACAAATTATATTATAGTATATAATTATAGTATAATATTAGTCTAAAATAACAGCCTCTATGCGTACCGCTTCCGGGTGCGGATCTCTAAGGAGGTTTTAGTTCGCCGCGCTGCTCCAATTTATTATGTGGACTTTACAAGTCGACGACATATTTTCTTACTGTGTGTTTACCGACGTGTAGGGATCCTCAATATATTTTCCTTTACGGTGGAACACGTAGTAACACACCACTTAAAACTACAATTAACAATTCAGAGTTTTCAGCGGTGTTTGCGCTCGGATTGTTCGTGTACCATGAAATATAAGGCAAGTATCCAGTCCCTGAGCTTTATTATATCATTTTCATCTTCTTCATCAACCCGGAAAGTTGGTGCACAGATTTGGAAATCTGCAGCCTGTCGCCGTTTGATGTTAACGTTAGTTGTGCGTGCAGCAAAGGAGTGGAGTATGTTACCAGCATCTGCCTTTGTATGTGATTAAAATGTATGTGCCTTTAAGGCAAGATTGAACACTTTTTTGTCAAGCTAATTTAGTGCGTTTTACCATCTTCGGCTGCATCACCAATACCATCAGGTAAGAGAGAAGTCAAGCACTGGCTTAGGATATAAAAAACGAATGAAGACATCGACATAAATTTACGTTTGTTACGTGTGTCGAACCATTTCGCTGCAATTATAGCATAACAAGATGAAACGCGGCGCCGCGAAGCCCGACATCCAATCGTACCGAAGGAGCAGCCGCGACTACTTCCGGCACGAGCGCGGGAAGATTCAATATCCGCTCTAATACGAGATTTATCATTCAGCGATTACTTGCCACCCTAGCTTCCGTACCCGAATCGATTTAAAAAGTTTTATTTCGATATACGTTTTATATGGACCCACAATATGTTGTTTTGTAAGGAAGTCGTGGTTTTATTTTAAGATACTGCCAAATCTAATAAGGTTTTAATAATTTTAAAACTTTAATAAATAAGACTCCAACAAAATCTTTTGGCTGTAATTAAAAAGCATATTAGAATCAACCATCCTATTTATTAATAAACAATTAAAATTTATTTGACGAAAAACAACTTTGCTATTGTCAAAAAACTCCTACTACTACCAGTTGTTCAAATAAAAAAAATTTATATTATATGTATATTTGTATAGCGGGAGCGGACCGAGCGAAGCGAGCGGAGCTCCCATTGCGCAAGAAAACGATTCTTTTAAATCTATCTCATCCGTAACCCATAGGCCATTTTACATAATTTTTTCGGCAATATTTGTAGCTCAACGCAGAAAAGGTTTGTAAACAATAAAAATCTGAATTTTAATATTTTTCTTTTACTAGCTGCGCTCCTATAAATTAGCGAATTGATTAGATGAGCTGATTAATTTACATCTGCGTAATGTCACATGAAATAAAGATTGTTATGACTTTTACTCCGCTCCGTTTATGATGTTAGCAAAAGGTTTTACCTTTGCATCTGCATCGGCCCTAGTTTATTTATTAGTAAAATGTATATATTAGGTACGTAGCTAATTATCATTTTTATTTTGTTTTTTGTTCTATATTTCTAAACCTACGTCAAATTCTCACCAATCCATGGAGAGCCGGGTTGAGAATGTCTCAATGCATTATTTCCGTCTTTTGTATTATTTTGCTTTAAGAAATGCAATAAATAAATAAATATTGTCCATTACGCGAGGTTTTGACAATCATAAGCTTCATTCGTGTCGGATGCCGCATCTAATTGGTAAAAGTAGTCGCAGCGCGGCGAGATCAAAGTACTCCGCGTCCAATAAAATGTCACGGACTATCAGGGACGTCGCCTGCAGATTACACACGTCAAATGCATTTAATTGCATTATCCTATTGCTTCACATGTCGTTGACTCACCAGCCAATTAGTAGGGACCGTTGTATAAATGAACAAATGTAAGTAAGATAAGAAATATCGATCACTTTAATTTATTAGCGACTTATTTAAAAACGGTCTCTATGGTTATCGGATTAAAGCTTAGACCTTTTAATACAATATCTTTGAGTCTAGCAACTTGCGGAGTAAAAAGTATTTTAGTACTATTTGTACAACTATTATTATATTTATGTTTTTTCATGCTTTTTTATACGTGGTACAGTTACGCTGCCGCGTAGCACGTGTTTGCACGTGTTTGACCGCGTGCTTGTAGCACGAATAGACGCCGGCTCGATCGGGGTAGGACCACACTCTCGCAGAATACCGCATTAAATAACAGCTTGATGCTGCTGTATTTTGTATGGTGAGTGTAGAGAACCGGAGACCCTTTTTGCTGGAAACGAGGCATTCCAGCTTAGTCATCAGGTGGTGACAACGCATCCGAATTTTGATTCTGAATCGAGGTTAAAGTATATGTCTAATATCACAACATTCACTTACCATCCGTTGGACTGTGTGCTTATTTGTCATCCTTATTCTGTGAAAAAAAATTTTTTGAATAAACTTTAATACATATGTATGCTTTTCCACGCCTTTTTATTTGCATTTTACGAAGTTTTGAGTGCTTTGCGTGTTTCAAAGCACTGTCGGGTTGAATGAGGTGTTCAATGCTCCGATGTCAATAATTAGACCAAGTTAGTTTTTATTTGTATATTGTAAGCTTGTTATGTGTATTACCTATACACATAACAAGCTTAGAAGTTTTTGAAGTCTTTCCGGAGGAATTTTGGAATTTCATACCAAGTTCAGGAATTATAGGATGCTCAGATTATTCGAACACCTAGCTATCTTTTCTATTGAAATATGAACGTATTTTTTTAATTTTAACGTCTCACGAATCATCCTCGGAATTAATCAGTGTTTTTTTGCACCAATTAGTCGTATGTGTTATCTGATGTACTCACTTGTGCGATCCTTAGGATATCTGTTGACTGTAGACTTCCCGAAAATCTTCCCTTCAGCACTTAATACATTTAGTTCGTTGCACCCCGATTGACGAACAAAAATCTTGGTATTGACCGAGCGACCGCTGCATTTCATGCATCATGTATAGGTCGATGAATTGCATCGGGACAAACGGAAAGGGTGGCTTTTACCTCGGCGTTGCAAATATTGATTTATTGTGCTACGTTTATAACCGCGTCGAACATTCTATTTCATTCAATTGGCTCTAAGAATTGCGGTGTGGAATGAGATTTAGTTTGCCTATACCGTTATTGTTACAGCCTATCAGTCCTCTGATGAACATAGGGCTCCCTCTTAGATTACCTAATGGGGGGGTAATATTTGCTATAGTTGCCACGATAAGTGGGTTGACAAACGCAGTTTTTTTATTTTTAGTCGTTATTAGGAAGACGCTGCTGCGTATCTCCTGATTTGTTTCCCTCTGTCGCCTCTTGCGACCTCCACGTGATGATATGCGGTAGTAGACGTTCTTACACCGCCACTATACGGTAATATATGGTTTGTCTATAAACACCTCTGTTATATTTACTATTTGTATTTTTCATATAACCAAGCGTACAATCCCTCTGAAAGCTTCCGTCCTTTCCCATATACGCCTCTAACGGCAACCAAATAACGAAACTAGGTGACGGATTTTCTTAGTCCGCTACCACACGGTAGGAAAAAGTAGTTATTTAATGATTTCTTATACTAACGCGAACACTACACATTGAATAAAACTACTTTGTGGATTTTATCGCGCTTAATTTAGTTTATTTTAATTCCCGACGTTTCAGGCGCTTTCCAGCACTCCAGACTCCAGACTGAGGTGACTGCGTCCCCGCTCACCATGGGTGCTGAAACGCACCTGAAACCTCAAGAATTAAAATGAACTTAATTAAACGCGATAAAACCCTAAAAGTAGCTTTATTGAGTTGTTATTTGGTAGAAATCCATTATAAAATATTCTAAAACGTATAAAAAGGAATGTGTACTTATTTTCGTTCGGATATTTACGTGCCACTAAGTTGAAATAAATCGACATAGAAATTATAGTTAATTTTACTTCAAAAGAGTGAAGGGCATACAAATCGAGTAGAAGCATAATTGACGGAAAACTTATGTAATTACTTGGCATTGGCGGTCATGGCCCAAAGTTTTATATAGCTTCAATTCAGCAACAAACAAAATACAGTAAATTATAAGAAGTCATATTAGGTAGTTATACAGTCCGGCAATTGATGTAGTTAATGTTTTAAGTATAGGTTTTATTCATCTCAACTTGTTATATCGGGTTTTTTAGAGAAGTGAGAAATTTTCACACATACCATCTGATAGTAAATGGACACAGTGGTCTATATATACCTACATTTATCCTCCAATGCTGATAAATGGTCACCCCTGAGTAATAAAATGCATGCCTCGATATCACTCACCAAACGAAGCATAGCAGCATTGTGCTTCTATTTCAGGCAAATATTCTGTACGTAGGTGGTCTTTCCTAAGTCGATTATGACGAAGTTCAAGAAGAGCGTACAAACCTTATGGTACCACGTCACAAGACAACAAAAAGTAACTCTATGCAAAATTATTAAGTGTTACAATTTTTTTTATAGACACATATAGACATCGCATATAGCCTTTATTGCTAAACACGAATTAAGAATCATGAGGAAAATGATTTTTTTTGTAGAAGAGGGGGCAAACGAGCATGCGGCTCACCTGATGTTAAGTGACTACCGCCGCCCATGACCAACCGCAACACCAGGGGAATT
>DWHP01000605.1:0-18974 GCA_018247895.1 Parnassius honrathi
AAAATAAAAGTAGGCCACTCCTATTTTTATGATTTATTGATTAATTACGGTCTGTTTAAACATTAAAATAAATACTACGTTTTTGATCGTTCATTTGCAATCCTAGTAAAAAAAAAAAAAAAAAGTTATCAAGTGTATGTGTGTCAAATGTCATGTCAGTTTTTTAGGTACCCACACTTTTATTCTTTTTTATTTTATGTCCTGTCCATAGGACGCTATTTAAAACTGTCATTAAATTGGTATTACTGATTTAAGTTCTGTGACTCCCACTTTCTTTTAACTGATAAATATGGATCTACACGAAGCAGAACTTGTTCGAATGATAACGTTGCTACAAACTGGAATGAGCCAGAGAAATGTCGCTCGATAATATGAAGTAAGTCGATCATCGGTCCAATATGTCCACAAAAGGTATTTGGAGACCGGTGGCTACATCAGAGGACCTGGATCAGGGCAAAGATTTATGGTCGATTTGTAGTGTCAGCAAACCTCACAAATCGTCAGCATTCTGAAGTATAATTGCAGCACCTGCTCAGAGGTATCAGAGGTGTTACTGTAAGTGACAGAACAATAAGAAGACGCCTTAATAAATGTGGTTTAAAACCATTCAGACCCGCTACCGATCCTACGCTTTACTGCAGCTCATAAGGCAGGAAGGTCAAATTTTGCTCGTGAACACCGTATCTGGACTGTAGCACAATGAGGGCAAGTACTGTTTTCTGATGAGTCTCTTATGTGTCTATATGGTGCTGATGGTCACAAAAAGAGTGTATCGTAGACCGGGAAAACGATACGCACAATGTGCCATATCTGAAATGGTAAGCTTTGGAGGTGTTACGGTTCCGTTCCGGGGAGGTATAAGCTTAGATGCCCGTACAGAGTTGGTTATCGTAGATAAAGGAACTGTGACTGCTGATTCGTACATCAATGACATTCTTGAAGGGTATATAGTGCCATACTTAAGCTTTATCGGTCAAAAATTTAAATTAATGCAAGATAATGCGCTAGATACTAGATGGAGTGAGGACCTCGTAAGACATGCAGGAAGTCGATGGATGCAGGTGGCTCAGGACCGTGCTTTGTGGCATACCTTGGGGGAGGCCTATGTTCAGCAGTGGACTTGTGAATGGCTATAATGATGATGATGATGATGAATGCTTCTAATGACTACTCCATATTAATTAATTATTTCGTTTTGGTTCGTTTATTAGTTAGTTATTATATGTTGTATTGTATTTAATACTGGAGTAAACATTCTTAGTATCTTTTCTTTTTTTTTTTTGTAATAACATCAGATGTTGTCGATAAACACTGGCTCTATAGAATCCACGGATGTGTCATTCTTTAGTATACGTTGAAATTCAAAGTGGCGCGTTTTTACGACGGGCACACTTGCGGCCCGCCATTATCGCCGCCTCAGCTTTGATGGCGCATAAACTGGACGCAGCTGTGACGGTTGCGTTCGGTCCTACTGTTGGCGGAGCACAAAATAAATACATATTGACGAATAAATGTAACACTAAATCTTATATTTAGTAATATCACATAATTTTTCCAAGCTGCAGCTCTATTATACTACGTGGTAGAGCCAAATTGCAGCTATATTATGCTTGTAGCACGAATGTGCTTGACCGGGGGTGGACCATACTCACCGAATACCAGCGTTAAACAGCACCTTAATGCTGCTGAGTTTTCTATGGTGAATGTAGAGAACCAGATACCCTTTTACTGGAAACGAGGCATTACACGAGGTGAGAGGGGTGGCAACGCATCTGCATTTTGATACTTAACCGAGGATAAATGTAGATATCTACGAGCCACAGCATCCAATTACCATCAGCTGGACTGTGCGCTCGTTTGTGGCCATTATACTATAAAAAAATAATTATGTTAGAACATCTCATCTTCCTTTAGTGAAAACTTTATGAAATTCTGCTGGGAGTGAAATACACATTCGATTGTGGTTTGAAAAGTAAACTAAGAGAAATTTTACGGTAATAGTTTTACAGTGTAGTTTTAAAATTTTGTATGTAAGTTTTAACACACCTTTAGTATAAACTTTTGAAGTAATTAATTGTCAGTTTAAGTACAAAAGTACATAAAGACATGCTCCTGATACCTAGAGGTGTAGACAGAGACTACAGACTTCCATTTGACATGATCCTGACACAATTTTCTTACCTCGTACACTTAATCTAGGCCATCTTCAATTATCCACTTTCAATTTGATTGATACACTTTCTTCTATCCAAATCCCCTACTCTTCTTTGGTGACTTTGCCGTTTACTTCTGCAACACAAACTTGCTTTCCTCTTTTCTTTTTTATTCTTTCTACATGACCAATCTACCGTGCATTCCTATCTTAATCCTGGTCACATAATCATCTTGCGAACCACACTTATATCTTATTACAAAATTTCTCACCGTATCATTTATATTTAGGCTTAATTGTGATTAAGAGTTTATATTAAGCCTTAATATAATCCATTATATTGAGGCTTAATATAAACTCTTTACTGACCACACTTCTACAGCATTTATTCTACTCTCGCACTTTTACCACGCCTAACTTTCACTACGTTAAAGTAGGAACTAACACAGCGTTGTCAATTGCCATACGAGCCTTTTTTGACATAAAATAACTTCCCACATAGCGTGAAAAGCCCTATTTACTCCGTGTCCCGCTATAGTTTAAGTACAATCTTAAAAAATACTATTAAAATAGTAGGAACATTTCATATCTGTTTCATCGTCAGCCCATAAAAGCAAACTATTAAGAACATAGGGGACATAGGCCACTCCATTGTAGGGAGTACTGGCCTTAATCGTCACGCGTAGGAGAACTGTGTACCGAGTTCTACGTCCGACGTAACTAAAATGATTAACGCCATCTACCTGAAGCCGAAACAATTTTCTGGCATTTCCCATCAATCGTGAATAATTCATTCATTTTACCTAGGTCGCATCAAAGTATTAATGATTGAAATTACATTTTTTGAACGTTACAGATCAAACGATTTACAGCACCTACGATCAAAGAGTATGGTAATGACCAATGAACGACATTACCGAACGGGTCCCATAGGTCACAGTGTGCTGCAACTCAAAATGATCCATTTGAATGATTGACCCGAATGCTCCGGTTTGTAAGTCGAATCAATACTTGAATGAACGGATCACTAGAAATGAATCAAAGAGAAATGTCTATTTCCCATAGTAACAACTACGTCAATATATTCTAAGTCTATGGTAACAACAATAAGGCGATTGAATTCTGTACACCGCCACCACAGTAAAATAATTTCGAAAAAAACGAAAAGGTATTTTAATAATAAAACAAAAAACTTATCAAAGATTGATTGTGAAATATTAATAGTTATTTTTTTTAGTTTAGCACTCTTAATAACGTTTATATACTATGTAATACAGTGTATATGTATTATACTTGTAAGTTTTTTGTTTTGTATGTGTGTAAATTGCGTATTGACAATTATTGATCGAGTGAATAAAAGTAAATAGGAATTAAATAAATTGCAAGCAACAAACTTCTATATCTTATAACAAAAGTAGTAATAAACTTGTTAAATATGGTAGAGCTACACTGAGTCTTTATTGTGAATGCAGCACGAATATGTTGATTGATCGGGGAAGTACCATAATCCTACAAATTACAAAATTAAAATAGCAGCGTAATAATGCTAATGCTTGTTAATGGTATTGAACGGGAGATTCTTTTTCACTGGTAACGACGCATTCCTCTGTGAGTCCTCTGTGTTACCAATGCATCAGCGTTTTGATTTTTAATCGAGGATAGTTAATATATTTTGAGTCACATGACACTCACACAAACGAGCATACGTAGGTGGACTGTATGGTGTTTGTTCGTTTGTGATTCTTACGTCCATAAAAAAAACTTATGCCTTAATATGGCATAAGCAGTTAAATTTATCAACAAATGTTATTGTAACAGAATTTCTGTGATATATATTACTATTATTTATTTTACTAATTTATGCATTTCACAAAACATAAAAATTCAGAAAAAATATTGTTCGTCAATATTACATCTATAAGTACTACTTTTACATATTCTCAGGTGGACTGTATGGTTTATACTCGTATGTCATTCTTACCTTTTTTTTAAAAAAAATGTTAGGACCTTATTTAAAGTTAAATAACATTTATTAAAGAATGTTGTTTTAATAGATTTGCAATAATATATATAAAATAAATTTAATATATATTATAATTTTGTTTTGTTCATTTATTTCAAAAACCATAACAATTTAAAAAATTATTGTACGTCAACATAATATTTAACTTTCGCAATCGCTTCCGCCCATAACTACGAACCCACATTATGCCAGTCACGACAAGACGTATTGGTAAATGAATAAAGCACTGAAAATATTTTAAGACGTCTATCCTCGCCAGTACTATACGTTCCCTCGTAAATAACAAACAAATAAATATAAGTTTTGTGAAAAATCCTAATATTACAATCCATGTTATGTGATGCGTAAGCAAATACACCACCCCTTCCTATGGTGGGTGACGCATGAGGTGACTTTGGGAAGAATGCCTCGTGCTCTTACAGCCTTCGTTAGATTTAAATTTTTCGTGGTTATAATACATGCTTTAATAATCTTGTACATGGTAGAGCCATGTTGTAGCTATATTAGTGGTATAGTGGTAGCACGAATGGATCGGCTCGACCGGTGTAGGACTAAGCTCTTAAAAAGTACCAGCATAAAATAAATTATAATTTAAAAAAACTTCAAAAACACGCATTAATAGCAATCGAACTAGAAAGTAGAAATCTAAGGATATTTTTTTAATCCTGATGATCTTAGTCAGGACTTTAATATAAAGTTATGGGATTATTGTATTGTCATTGGCCCTTGACCACTGTGCAAATATTCAAGTTAAACAGACTCCTGGAAGTAGGTGAAAATGAAGTTAAAAGATTCCGTTACATACATACATAAATACATACATGCAGGTCAAGCTAATAAAAGCGTGTTAATAACAGCTTGATGCTGCTGTGTTTCGTATGTTGAGTGTAGAGAACCGGAGACCCTTCAGGCTGGAAACGAGGCATTCTATCAAAGTCCTCGGAAGTCACGACGTGTCTGAATTTTGAATCTTACTTATAATCGTAAATACATGTAGATGTCTATGGGCCACAGCATCCATTACCATCAGGTGAACTGTGTGCTGAAAAAAAAACCGTGCCTTACTTCATCATTGTAATATAAGCTCAGGATCGTATAGCGACGAATTTATGATAAGAAGCGAATCATAAAAAGTGTCACAAAATAAGAAAAAAAAACTACAAGTTGCTTTTCTCGCTCTTCAATCATGATTCAGACTTCATAGTAATACGAATGGTGAATCGAAATCGAAGATTGGATGGAGTCAATTTATATTTTTAATTTTTGAGAAATTCTTTTTAAGTTACTTTAATTTTAAATTAAAGACTACAAATGACTTATAAAAATAGTAGTATTTAGAAGTATAATCACATTAATCAACAGAAATGTAATAATTCATATTTCTGTTTATGATTAATTTGACTTAAGCTTTAAACACTTAAATGTAAGCAGATTTACGGATTCTGACGGCTTTAATTAATTTTAAAGGCGAAACAATATATTTATGATATTTTCTCGATTTTACTATATTTCATTTTAAGTAATATATTTTTATTTCAATGTTATTTATCGATGCTTTTAATTTACGTAATTTTTTAGTGGACATTAGCCTAATACTAGGCTAATTCTGTATGTGTCCCGCGGATTGAAACGAAAACTTTTTTATTTAATATAGATAATAAATAATACTTATTGAAAGTCATTACTTTGTTTAAATACCGCTGGTCCGGGAAAAAACATCAGTCCAGGTAAGAACCAGCAGGAAACCTAGCTGGACTTTTTTAATAAAAGCTTTGTTGCTCGTTTAACAAATGTTGTGTTCAACGAGCAACAAAGCTGAAAGAACAGATAGCGGATCATAGCTATGTGGTAGCGGCGTAAAAATCTGTCACCCTTTTCGCACAATAGACCGTATTTGATGTAATGTTTTATTTTATGACCATAATAAATATACTATTATTATCACTATCATCATCATCATTACTTGCCTGCCGCACATACACAACATATATTGTAATCTTAAAACGCTGAGAAACTCCGAGCATTGTAATATTATTCAGCATAACTCGCTGAGCAATCTTGAGCTTACTTATAGGGCCAGCAATAAAAAACCACGTCTCAGAATCATATGTCATTACTGGCAACATGCTTTGGTTGTACAGTGTACACTTCATTCGTTGTTGTACGATGAAAAAATGTGTCGTAACAATCACTAGAGAAGAAAGGTTCTTCAGTGGCAGGCTCGTACCGGTGAACGGCTGCGGACTATATGAAGTGACGAAGTACTAAGATATGGAAGAATGGATGGATGGAGGCATTCCTTTGGAGACACCTATGTACAGTAGCCAGTTATCATCAGGTGTTACATTGATCTACGTTCGTTACGCTATTGTTACATTATGGACTTTTTTGCGATGATGCATATATAGTTATGTATATTATTATGCTATTTTTGAACGCACTCTCATAATATTCTTTGTAACAACTCTGTCATTTACTTTGATATTTGCATTGGTCAATTAAACTTAGTATTTTATTAAAAACAAAATCTCTTTAAAATCTTAATCGTAAATTGATCATAAGTCGCTTAGTGGCGGCGCCTTCGCCGCCTTTGACATTTGCTGTCAAATTACGTACTTTATTTTCCACGGGACATATTTATTGAAACCGACTCTATTAGACTATATATAATACTTTATATAGTTTGTTAATTAAGTTTGTTATGTTTAGAAGATCTTTTTTATTCAGATACAATCTTAATCCTTTTCTTGTTTATTTTAAAATGATTCATGGTACTTATGGTGTTATGTCAAGATTTTTGTGAAAGATTGAAAGACACTGTATTATCGTGTTATAGTAGTTTAAGTAATAGAAAGTCTACAAAATTGTCGCAATAAAGTGAGCAATATATTATCTTAAGAAAATAATATTGTTATTGTACAACGTCATATTATTATATTTTGGAACTTGAAATTATTCAATAATAGAACATAGTTTGCTCGAGTTTATCAAAACTATAAAATGACTAGCAAGTCATTGCATTGTCCCGCAGTCAAGTAAAAAAAAAATTGCTATTAAAGTGCTTACCCAACAAGGTTTTATAAATTAGCGTAGGTGTTTCAAGCTAAAGTTTCATTTTATTGTTTTAAATAAAATATTACGTTCGTGCTGGCGTGCTCCGAGCTGTCACGTACTTTCCTTGCATTAATTGTATGCGGCATACAAATTGCCTATGATTCGTAAATGTTTTTTTTTCTTCGTTCTGGCGACGTGCCATCGTATCGAGGATTAGTAATAGTCAAAGATACTTCATACAGACATTTCAATAGTTGCTCTGTTACAAGGATCAATGAATGAGTTAAAACGTAAATACTAGCTGTTGACAAAAAATATTTTATTTAAACTCTTCGATGTTTTTGTAAATAAATTACTTGAGATTTTTAGCGGGAACTTTTTTATGAGCAAAGGAGCATTCAGCTCACCTGATAGTAAGTGACTACTGCTGCCCATAAACAACAGCAAAACCGAGGGAATTGCAGATTGCCGGCCTTTTAAAAGAGAGTAGGCGCTGAAGGTCTTTAAATCGTATAGGGCCGGAAAAATCGCCGGTGGTATTTGATTCCACAAGGAATTAGCGCGAGGAAGAAAACTTCTTGTATCGCACAGTGGTGGACTGCCAATCATCTAAATGGTATGGATGCTATCGCGAGTTTTGTCGCGATGTGCAATGGTGAAATTGAGCGGCTGGTATTAGGGTGTTACCACACCAATTCGATCGATGGCATCGATCAATGGTAGAATGAATTAGGCGACGTCGATCGAGCTGCTTGAATATTCAAGAAACCGCAACGCTCCACCGACCGCTATTTTAAATGTGTAACAATAATACGAGCCAGAGCGTACTAAAAACTCTTTCTGAAAAAATTTTGAAAGATACTGGTGATAAGAATTACAAATCGATTAACTGTCAATCAACGTCGATCAATGATTGAACAACGTTTTATCGATCGGTGTCCGTCGATCGATTGACATCGATCGATGTGTCTTAATAGAGTCGATCGTCGATCGATCGATTGTTGTGGTAACAACCTTAGTCCGAATAATTCCTGTGAGCACTCACGTGGTAGATGCGATAAACTACGCAAAGAGATGCAACATCTTTTCGTAGCGCCAGTGAAAGCCAAACACTTGACCGAAGATGCATTTCTGCTCCTGGTTTTTCGTTTGAATAATGGTTTGAAGTGAGCTTTGATACGTAAAAGTGGTGCGACTTTGTGTATTAAAAGTCAACGCATGTGAACTATTAGTGGAGACGATACAACCAGTGTTCTGATGCTGACGTGAAACTCAATCTACTGCTTTGATACATTGAGTTACTACCACCATCAAGTATATGATCAGGCACACCTCTCAAATCTCCCAAACACTTCGCAATGCGACCCATTAACATATTGTGAAGCATTTTCTGAGCAAATTATTATAAAGGATAATTTCTTATTACTTGACACTAGCAAAAGAACGGCAGTACGAGTCATTACCAAAGAGTAACGTAAAGGGCAATGCAATTAGAATAATTGCCAATGATCTTAACGCCATTTGCAAAACACAACTTCAAAATGACTGCTTTCAATAAATGAAATTTAAATTTTTCGTTAAACCGTCATTAAAATAAATGAGACGCTCTTATTTCGGCAAGCTTTGTTTGTTTTATCATAGATTTTATTTTTTAAATAATATATTTAGCTGTCTAATTATTATTCTCGTTAGAAAAGTATTGATATTTAGTTTAATAAGTGTATAGTAAAATATTAAAAATATTTTCAAAATATTTTTTTTTTTAATTTTAATAAGTCCTAATCTACAGAAAACGCCAAAGCCGACCGGAAACTGCCGAGGAATTCGACTTCGGGAAGAATCTTCTGGAGAACGTTCTGGAGATAGGCATGAGCACCGCGCGAGCCGCTATACACCTCGGCAGGGCGTACAAGAACACTAAGTGAGTCATCACCATCTTCCATCACCCATTATAATCACCACTCTAACAATTTTATGTATTTTAACTCCCTATTTTTAAATTTTGTCCCAACTTCTCTACGTTACAAGAGACTAACAGACCGACTGTTAATGTACTGTGTTATGTTTCTTCCTATCATTATCATCATCATTACAGCCCTTCACAAGTCCACTGCTGAACACAGGTCTCCCATAAAGGATGTCACAAAGCACGGTACTGAGTCACCTGCATTCGTCAACTTCCTGCATGTCTTACCAGTTCGTCACTCCATCTAGCGGGGGGTCACCGTACACTTCGCCTACCGGTACGAGGCTACCACTCGAGAACTTTTTTTCCCCAACGGTTGTCGGTTCTTCGAGCTATATGGCCGGCCCATTGCCACTTCAGCTTACTAATCTGTGGGGCCGTGTCGGTCACTCTAGTTCTACTGCGGATATCCTTATTTTTAAGTCTATCACGCAGAGCAATCCCGAGCTCGCTGAGCGACTTTGAGCGTCCTCATACTATTAGTTACATCTTATATTAATTAGATTAAAAATAAATAAACTGTTTTATAACTTAAACCAAACCACAGATATTATAAAAGTAGAAAATTAAAAAAGAGAGATAAAAATATGCAAATAAATTAAAGATTAAGCCAGTAAGGCATTATTTTATGTATTAAAATTATATTAGTCTAGAAATTGTTTTACAAAAAACTTTACCAAATGTGTCAAATTTAGAGGTCAAAGGTTAAACCCGAATTTAGAGGTTAGTTTTATTATACTTTAAAATAACACAGATAGAAAGAAAGAAAGAAAGAATATCCACTGCTAGACATTAGGCCTCTACTAGACCCTTAAAGGGGGAATATTAGCCAGGGTTGTCACGCTTGGCAGCCGCGCTGACAGCCGCAGTTTTTAATTATCTAGACGTTATCAGGAAGAAGCTGCTGCCCATCTCCTGATTTGTTTCCCTACGACTCCCACGGGACGATACACGGTATACAACGTGACTACACGGTGCTTTATGCATGTAGTATAGAGGTAAGGAGTACCAACTCCCATAGTAGAACAATTGAAAATGTGTCCATATGTAAGCAGTAAATTACAGTTCAAAAACTCTCCACAACAGCACTCGAATAGCTAGAGGGTATAAAATGAACTTAGCAGTTGTCGACGGAGTGAAATGTGCTGAGTTGAGAAATTCAGTATTCGTGGTGACTAGAGTAGTTAATGAAACTGCAATATTTAAAACCTCAACTACTTACTTTGTCTAAAATAATTTAGTAAATATAACCTAGAAATAGTCGCTGTAAAATACGTTGAGAGTGATTTCAAAAATAAAGATTTTCAAAATAATAAAATAATTATTATAAAAAGTATTACGGTGAAAGTCTGTGCAATAAAAAATTATAAAAAGTCCTTTAAAATTTACACTCTAGTAGTGGCGCCACGCACTTTTTTATACAGAGTTTGATCTCCTAATATCTACAATCCATATCATTATGGTTGTCACTATATACTATATTATGCATAAAAATATTAAAAAAAGAGTTATATAATGTTTCCACAAATAACTTTCCTGTTACAGACTTGTCCTCAGCCAGCTATCAAACCGTGATAACCTCAACACGAACATTCAAAACCAACTGTCGCGAAATATAGATGGCAACACTCACGCTCTAAACCACTTGCAAACTTCGTACAACAGGAACGACAGTTCGGACAGTGTTGCCAGCAACAAAACTGAAAATTATACCGAACTGGACTGCATCTGGTTTTTGTATTGCAAGAATTTGATCGCAACATCCAAACTGAACGCGCCTTATGGGACAATGGCCAGAATTAATGGGTGAGTCTTTATTTTTACCAAATTTATATTTGAATCATTAAAAACAGCGATTTAGTTAATCTTTACCGTATAAACTTGGTAGATATTCCATCACCAAGACGTTTCACGTTTCTTTCCGTAAAACATATCCATGCTAAACGCAGTAATTATAAGTTATCTGTGATAGAACATACAAAGGACTTTCCAAAGTGTATGGCACAGGCTTATAAAATTACTAAGGATTTTCAGTTTATTTTGTATATACTTTTGGGTTAAATAATCTCTTTAATATTTTGGCATTTTAACCGTCTTCAAAAAGGAGGAGGTAGCTGTGTTTATTTATGTGAATTGCCTTATGACTTTTCTCTGGGTAAACCGGTTTTGCTGATTCTTATTTCTGAAAGCTGATGCTTCGTCGTGTCGTGCCATATAAATTTAATCAACATCTGACCAGAAGTTTTTGAGTTACCTTTAATAATGTGTATTTAATGAACTTCGAATACATTGATTCGGTCGTATTGAAGTCGATTACACAAAATTTTTAATTTTACCACTTGTGTTTTCTTTTGTTTAATTTTACTATCTTAGCTTAAGTTATATTAAATGTTACAAGCAAATGTTATTTCTACCATCAGTTGCAATAAATATCAGAACTTAAAATGTATAATGTCTCTAAGGTTTCCAAATAAGTATACTATTGGTATGTATTACAAATAAATAAATATTTTAGATTTTTTTTAGATGGCTCTAATATTTATTTCAATTACCAATAATACGAGCGATAACAACAACATAATTTACGTGGTGGTATCATGGAAATAAATACTACTAAGTTTAAAATAAATATTCGGTACCAAAAAATTAAAAACAAAAATTTTGTACTAAATAAATAAATCGATTAAAAACCATCAAAATCAAAATAAAACGCACCCATTTAGTAGTATTTATTCATAGATTAATTTAATAATATGTTAATGTAAAGGAAAAAAACTTGTAAAATATCAGTACCATAGGCTTCTATTCCGTTCACCTGGTACACCCTACTTTTTCCAGACGATTAAAAAATCATCTAGTATAGTTGTAGCAGAAATAAATCGACTCGACTAGGGAAAGACCACGCTTTTACAGAATACCAGCGTGAAATACCACCTTTATGTTCCCGTTTCATATACTGAGTGTAGTGAAGTTTTCAGGGGTGACAACAGATTTGCATTTTCATTGTTAATTGTAGGTAATTCTTAATTTTCCATGGACCACAATATTCATTTACCATCAGGTACTGTGTGCTCGTTCGTCACCCTTATTCCATAAAAAAAGTATATTTTCACTTATAACTGCTATTACTTCAATGTAAACAACCCTATAAAAAATTAAATTTAATTAATTAATTAATTAAAATCCCCCTAGCCCTAGCCTATGACACTGCGAAATAACAAGGTCAAAGATGCCTACTAAAATTGTTTTATTGCCGTTCGTAAAGTAGGGTGGATATGATTTGAATTTCGATAGATTTTAATAAATTTATTTATTTAATTCAAAATATTTGTATTTATTTTTTGTAAAATATCAGTGCCATAGGCTTCTACTCCGTTCACATGCAACACCCTATTTTTTTTTCAGACGGTAAAAAAGGTCATCCAGTATATTTCAATTATTTTTTCTTCAATGACTCGTTCAAGTCTACTACTGGATATCTGCCTCACTCCTACTTGAATCGTAACAGTTGGTACACGAATTGATGATCGCAGTGTCTGACATGAGCACCTTTGACGCCATTGCGTCCTCGGTCTGGATATTTTGTATCTGGCGTAATCAAAACCATGTAGTGGCGGTGTAAGAATATCCACTACCCCGTATCGTCTCGTAAGTATCATATAAGGCGACAGAGGGAAACTGATACAGTAAGCCTGTGCTTGGACGCACGCTGGTGTACTACACCGCTGGTGTATTATCCTGTCCTTTTTTATAGAATAAGAGTGACAAACGAGCACGCAGTCCATCTGATGGTAAGAAGATCTTGTGGCCCATACACATGTACATCTATCATGGATCCTTGATTACGAATCATAATGCAGATGCGTTGTCACCCGTGAGGACTAAGTGGTAAGCCGTGTTTCAAGTAAGTCTCTACACGCACCATACGAAACATGACAGAATTAAGCTGCTATTTTACGCTGGTATTCTGTGAGAGCGTGGTCCTTCTCCGGTCGAGCCGACCCATTCGTGATGCAACCATAATACAGCTGTTACTGGCCGCCGTTTTCGCGGATTCGGTCTAGACTCCTGACTCTGAAGTTCTCAACTATAAAACATTTACGTAATTTCTCATTCTTTTTTTTAACATAATTAAGTTACTTTAATAATAACCAGGCTGGCGCTACGAATGCTGACTGGAGAGTTGGCAACCGAGCGAGCTCTAGACACGATGCTGTATGAAGCTCTCACTGGTTGGACTGAACTCAGGTGTCCCAATATGTTCCCCAGGTAACTTGCCCAATATGCACATTGCTACCTTGACCCTTCGTCTTCAAAGTTCAGACCAGAGGAAGTAGGAGTGATGCCGAAACCATGCTCAATTTCTTGACGCACTTCCGCACACTTCTTTCTTCTTACTTTCTTTATCAACACAACAAACACGAAAAAGGGGCCTTACCAGGCTTGGAATTTCTTTTTGAATAACTTAACTTTATTTATATTTTTTAATTACATGGTTTTACTATTTGAAATTTTGTTTTTTAATAACATGTATTTAAATGTTTTTTGAATTACATGATTTTAAGTTTTTTTTTAATAGCATGTTTTTGAATAACATCGTTTCAGATGCGTATATTATGTGCATAAGTGCATGTTATTATTAGTATAAGCTGAGCATATTTTCAACTTGGTGTCAGCGTCAATTCAAGTGTACGTGATGTTCTTTCTATTGTTCTTTATTGGTTGAACCCCAAAAATACCACAGCTTATTAAATGTCCACTGGGGTTAATATAAACACCTCCCTCCATCCCTCTTAAATTTGCTCATTTCAGGGAGAAATTTGTCATGGTTCCAACAGTGGTATAGCCACGCGGCAGTTGTCTGTTGCACCGATGGGTTGGCTCGAACCGGGGAAGTCCACGACTTCACAGAATACCAGCGTGAAGTAGAAGCTTTGATTCTGGGTTTCGCTTGGTTAGCGCAGGTGGTTGGAGACTCTCCCCCTCCCGTAACATGACAGTGGAATTTAAAAATAATAGACTACCCTAAGAGGTTACCAGCACCCCTGGTAATGGAGAATCCCTTGCTGATCATCCACGATCAACCCTTCTCTTCCTGAGCTTGTGTGCTCAGGCTGCTCAGGCTGCCCAGAGTTAGGGCGGGGGACAAAATACCGCTCACTACTGACACTGCAAGGGGAAGCTTTGGCCGTTAGTTTGGACATAGCGAAGGCCTACGATCGGGTTTGGTACAAAGCGCTTTTTACGAAGTTTCCTTCCTATGGGCTTCCCGAGAAATTACGCAATTGTATCATCAGTTTTCTGGCTGATCGGAGCATTAAGGTCGTAGTAGACAGTGCATGCTCCGATAACAAACCTACACTGGTGTTCCACAAGGTTGCGTGCTATCTGTTTCTTCTGCATGTCAATAATATATTGCAAACCGGTAACATTCATTGTTAAACAGACGACGGTACTAACGATGCCAATATTTCTCGGGAAAACGTCACCGAGTACCGAAAAAAATTTGTGACTGAAGAACATTGCTGAACAAAGTCTCGGATTGGGGCCGACAAAATCTAGTCCACTTCAATATGCAAAAAACACAATTTTGTACGTTTACCGCTAAAAGAACCCCTTTGTCGTTTCTCCTCAGTTTCAAGGCACTCCCCTTGTTGCCTCAGCCAGTATCGGAATTCTCGGCGTTGATATATCGAATAATATGCAGTTTCGTGGTCACTTGGAAGAGAAGGCCAAACTAGCCTCTAAAAAGCTTGGCGTGCTCAGCAGAGCAGGACATTTTTTCATACCGGCACACCGACTGCAACTCTACAAGGCGCAGGTTCGGCCGCACATGGCATATTGTTCCCATCTCTGGGCTGGGCTCCCCAGTGCCAGATCCATCCAGTTGAACACATCCAGCGCAGAGCGGTTCGAATCATCGATGACCGAGTTCTTTCTGATCGGCTCGATTCACTAGCGCTGCGATGAGATGTTGCATCTCTTTGCGTATTCTATTGTATTTACCACAGGAATACTCTAAGGAATTGTTCGGACTGATTCCGGTCGCTTAATTTCACCATCGCACTTCGCGACAGAACTCGACATACCATCCTTACCACCTCGATAATTGGCGGTCCACTACTGTGAGATTTACAAGTTTTCTTCCTCACCAAACTTTATAGTGTAATAGACTATCACTAGCGATTTTTCCGGACCGATACGACTTAGGGACCTTTAAGAAAGGAGCATACTCTTTTCAAAAGGCCGGCAACGCATCTTCATTTCCCTTGGTGTTGCAGTTGTTCATGGACTGCGGTTGTTACTTACCATCAGGTGAGCCGCGTGCTCGTTTGCCCATTTCTTATACAAAAAAAAGTTCTCAGTCTTGGCAGGCGGGTTGGCAACCTCATTTTTTTTGTTGTTGTTTGGTAGACGCTGCTCCCAATCTTTTTTATATGAAAGGGGGCAAACGAACATACGGCTCCCCTGATGGTAAGTGACTACTGCCGCCCACGAACACAACTGCAACACTAGGGGAATTTGAGATGCGTTGCCGGCCTTTTAGGAATAGGCTCTTTTCTTGAAGGTCCCTAAGTCTCTGGTGGTAGTAGAATCCACAAGGAAGCTGTGCAAGAAAGGAAACTTCTTGTAAATCACACAGTGGTGGACCGTCAATCATCCAGATGATATGGATGATATCGCGTTCTGTCGATGGTGAAATC
This sequence comes from Parnassius honrathi, assembly GCA_018247895.1. NCBI lineage: Eukaryota > Metazoa > Arthropoda > Insecta > Lepidoptera > Papilionidae > Parnassius > Parnassius honrathi. The sequence goes on from DWHP01000605.1 coordinate 15,900, forward strand.
GTGCGGCTCGAATTAATACGATATCGTGCGGCTCGAATTAATACGATAGAATATGCAAAGAGATACAACATCTCTTCGCAGTGCCAGTGAGTCAAGCCGATCAGAAAGAGCTCGGTTGCCGAAGTTTCAAACGGTTCTGCGCTGGATGTGATCAAATGGAGCTAGCACTGGGGAGGCCCGGCCTAGAGATGGAAACAGTATTATATGTGAGGCCGAACCTGCGCCCTGTAAAGTTGCAGGCAGTGTGCCGACATGAAATGCTGTCCCGCTCTGCTGAGTGCTTCAAGCTTTATAGAGGCCAATCACAACACCCACAGGACAATATGTGGTAAATACGTATGGGGAAGACCCCAAAGTACAAAATCTTTATAATTTTAATTCGAATTAACTTTGACTTTGGTTTCAGCCTCCGATAAACTTGTTCTAACATGAACCGTTAGCTAGTTTTATATTATTTTATTAAGAATTATTTTGTTATTTTTATAATATATACAAGACGTAAGTGTAAACACCGTTGTCTCTAAAACCATAGGTAGTTGTCCTTAATATAAAAATATTTACCCGAATTTAAAAAAAAAAAAACACTATTTTCTTTCATAAAATTTAAAAAGTTTCTGTCTGACACCGTTCGTAAATTCATGGATACCCTATGCGCCCGAGTGACGTAATCACTGTAAAGATCACAGCCCACCCTAGCTACCTACACAACATTCCAATAAAAACACAATAGGTACACATAACCCGTGATATAACTTTTCCTTCATACTTTCATCCCGACTTAGGACAAATTTTTAAGGAAAAATTGAGATTTTACTAAAAAAAATGTTGTTATTTTTCATTGAATTTACGTTCTATAAATGAAACCAAACCACTGGTTTCAAGGATAACGGCGTTTACACTAACGCCCTGTTTATACGTCTAGTATAGGATTTCATATTTTTTTTATTAGAATAAGGTGACAAACGAGCACACAGAAAACCTGATGGTAAATGAATGCTAAGCCCCATACATATCTACATTCATCCTCGATTAAGATTCTAAATGTAGATGCATTATCACCCTTGATGGCTAAAATGGAATGCCTTTTTTCCAGTAAAAATTTTCTCCGGTTCTCTACACTCACCATACGAAACACAGCAGCATCAAGCTGATTTTTACGCTGGTATTCTGTGAGAGCGTGGTGTTACCCCGGTCAACCATAATTTTGCTGCAGCTTGGCTTCTACCACGTTTACTTTTGGAAAATTCTATTTCAATTTTGGAAATAAATAAATCTCTAATTTTTATTTATTTCCTGATGAACATTTTGCCTCCTGTTAATAAAAGTATGCTGTGACAAACGCATATCGCACTTTTTAATATATCATTAAGCGTCTGCAAGACTTCTGAAAATGCCGCACCGCTCAATCATTATTAAGCGATATCTATACACAAATAAAACGACGTCTGGTTACTTTGATCAGATCGCATAATAATTCGATGCATAAACATACTTCTCACAGTCGAGTACATCCCACGTGTGTAATAATAAAATTAAGCGTCGTAATGCAACCGCCGGGTATCTTGAGTACCGCCTCATACGTGTACTGAATTATCTTTATTTATTATGAGGTTGGTCTTGATATAATTGCATATATGATACACTAATTAATAATTACAAGACTAGCGGCTTAGCCGGATTTAGCGGGTATGACATATAATATTGCATTCTTTAGATTTAAGGCCATTGAATTTATCAATTTTTCTTATAACTAAACAAATATTCAAGTTTTCAGTTAAAATATGCCTGGCATTGCTCTATATGTTTTTGTAAAGTTTCATCATAATTAGTTCAGCCATTCCGAACGTTAGCCCGTACACGCAGACAAATAGACAGACTATTTTTTTTATTTTTTTCTATTTTACAACAATAAAATACATACTAAACAAAGCTCACAAGTACAGTGCGACATAAACCTGTCTAAGATTTTTCTGTACACTGCAATTCGCCGTCTTTCAAGCGCAAATATTTTAATATTATTTAGCGTAAGAAGGTAGTTCGCTCCTTTCTATGAAAATAACATGAGGATGAGTTGTAGTGGCTATTTAGTTAGAGTAGTATACAGGATGTTTGGAGGAAATATTATTTTTAAATGGTCATTTCTGTCTTAAACTTATGAGCTAAATTGAAGCCAGTAATACCAATATTAACGTAAACATCGTGGCATCAAACTAACCGACATTGGTATGGTAAACAAGACAAGCAACGATAATGCCAGAAACAATATTTATATTAATGAGCATCTTACACCATACAACCGGGATTTATTTAAACAGTGTAAAATCAAGACTAAGGAATGTAATTTCAAATTTATCTGGACAAAAAACTGTCGTATTTATGTGCGTCGCAACGAAACTTCTCCCCCCATACCCATTATAACGACGGCCGATTTGATAAAAATAGTTTAATTTGTACTGATTGTATAGCGATGTTACTCTTAGTTATGTTACGCATACTTACACAATACACATTTCTCACTTACATTCATCATATCATACTCCTTTACATTTTAACACCAAACAACTTGCAAAGTTATCATACAACATATTATTCTTTGTTTCTATTTATCATTACTCAAACCACAAAATACTATGAAAAAATACTACGTCATATAAAACACTATGATAATATATCAATAGGCATTACAAACTGCCTTCCTGTTTTATTTCTTTTTAAAACCTTATATTATGTCTTATTGTCGTGGAAAAAGATGCTCAGCATTCACTGCTTATTTTATTATTACGTTTTCTCTGTGGTGCAAATGAAAGCAGTTATTACAATAGTTTATGTGTATCATTCTATAACTAACGGTGTATTTAATATTTAAAATGGCAAAGTGCAATAGTGGATTAAGACTTTTCTATCAGAATGTACGAGGCTTACGGACTAAGACTGACCAGTTTTATAATAATTTATTTCTATCTAATATTGACATCGCTTTAATTACAGAGACATGGTTATGCGACAGTATTCTGGATACGGAGTTGTGCAGTTCTGACAAATATGAACTATTCCGTCGCGATCGCGGCGCGCTCG
>DWHP01000606.1:0-18968 GCA_018247895.1 Parnassius honrathi
AGATGACTATGGGCCACAGCAACCACTTACCATCAGGTGGACTGTGTGCTCGTTTGTCACTCTATCCTATAAAAAAACGTACGACCTGATGGTAAATAAATGCTGCGACCCATAGACATCTAAATTTTTATCCCTCGATTAGGAATCGAAATCCACTGAAAAGGATCTTCAGTTCTCTACACTTGCCATAAGAAACCCAGCGGCCTTAAGCTGCTGTTTAACGCTGGTATTCTGTAACTTCTACCCCGGTCGAGTCTACCCATTCGCGTTACAGCCACAACATGGCTGCAGCACGGCTCTACCACGTACGAAGTTAACTGACAAAATTAACTGGTATTTATTAATTATTGGTAAAATTTACTTGGGCTTTTCAATGATCACTTAATGGTAACCGCGGGACTAAGGAAATTGTCAATTCCGCTTCCTCCTCGTGCATCCGGAGTAAATCAGCAATCAAACGATGCTGGACTACGACGCCAGGTATTTAGGAATAGTCACAACACAAGCAAATCTGGACCGAAGATTTCCATTCTTTTTTTGAATTTCGATCCGAACCCAGGACCTGAAACGTAACAATGAGATACTGTAACCATGCATGTAACTGACTTTAAAGAGTTTATCAAATCAAAATTATTAAAAAACTATAAATTACTAGCGATTCGACCCGAATTCACACGGGTGATTTCTAGATCTTGACAACAGCTATACCTAACCGAGTCCATTTGTGAATCCAAACCGTCCATCCAACTCCAATACACACAAAAAATTTCATCAAAACTGATCATGTCGTTTAGTTAGGAGGTGTTCAGTTACGAACATACGTACAGAAGAATTACATATCTAAACATAAAGATATAAAGATAATGACAACCATACAAATTGAACCCATAGTTAATCACTTTTAAAATTTTACAGGACTACTTTCGCACATGGAGCACATGAGAATGGAACCAAAACACCAGTTCGCCGCCCAATACGTCCTCTCACGGGCAGCGGCTGAGCGCAGAGAAAGAGATATCTTAGCCGCCGTTTCCGCTTCCGCCGGCGGATCTGGCTTACTCAACCTGGCCCCACCGTCTCCAACCCATTCAGATTCCTCATCTAACGGGCGGCTTTCCTCATCAGCCGGGTCGGAAGCGGGCGCAACCGTCAACAAACTCACCGATTTACTCAGATCCAATAACGGACACCAAGCGTACGGAGACGAGAGAGTGGCGGCCATAGCGGCGGCTGCAGCGAATATGATGGCTCAACCCGGAGAAGGAGCAAATGCAGTCCAAGTGGCAGCCGCAAACTTAGTTTCGGCAATGAGACAGCAACTTGCACGAGAACCACCGCAGCAACCGGAAACGCCCACACCGAACGAAGCGGCGCTTAGAATGCAACAAGCCGAAGCATTACTAAGAAGTCAGGCTGAAGCGCTCAGACTGGCGGTCTCTCAAGCGGCAGCAGCACACGGCAATGACGCCACTAGTCCACTTAGACATAACGGCGGTTTTCCCGCACAACCTAATGACGTAAGCGGCCAACTCTCACCCGAGCTCGTAGAGGCGTTCAGAATCGCACAAGAACAGAGACTAGAGCAAGCGTTGCGATTGCACGATCCGAGAATGCTTGGCTTTAATATACCTTCACCGCAACAAGTCGCCCAGCAGGCGGCCCAGCAAGCAGTCGCTGCTCAACAAGCCGCTCAAGCTCAGGCTCAAGCTCAGGCTCAAGCTCAGGCTCAGGCTCAGGCTCAGGCTCAGGCTCAGGCTCAGGCTCAGGCTCAGGCTCAGGCTCAGGCTCAGGCTCAACAGCAACATATGCAAGCAGCCCACGTCGCTCAAGCCGCTCAACAAGCCGCACAACAAGCAGTCCACCTACAACAAAACCCTCAACCATGAAAATTCACCTATTACTAATCCGATGCAATTTCGTTTGAATAAAAAATCTATTTCGTATACAAATCGATATGTTGATTCGAGTTATATTTTCGAAAAGCAAAATTAAATTGATTTTTAGGAGCGAAACGAAATCGCCTCTGATTAGTAATTTCGTTTACGTTTTTTTACAACAGTTGACAATTCCAGAAATTAAAAAAAAAGTTTATTTTCCTTTTAGCCGTTCAGAAATTATACAATGTTTAATGATAGCCGTATTTTAGATAGTTATAACTGTTGTAAATAGGTAACGTATAGGTAGTGGAGACGACTTTTTCTGTGTATATAAATTTAAAAAAGTTTTACCTTAAAATAGTTGAATGAACAAATCGGAACAAGAAACTCGCCCGAACAAGTAATTAGAAGTGTAGAGAACTATGACAAATAACTCAGTGCAATCTTCAAAGGTTATTTCGTTTATTGAGTGTTTATTATTGAGATATATTTATTTTTATTAGCTTTACCACAGTGCGTCGTATTTCTTAGCTTAGTACAAACTTTTGGATGTGCCAAACCGTTTTTAGCACGTTTTTATATCGCATTTAGCGAAACTTTGCAATATTTAGTTTCTATTATTAAGTTTTCACTAAGGTGTTTCTTAATTGTATATTAATTTAAATCGTTTAACTTTTCTCACGCAATAACACGTCTTATACTAGTCACATTTAGAACGCACAAATATTCTATTTTTAAAAATCGAAATTATTTCTATTCTCTTTTTTCGAGTTATGTACCGCCTTGTCTTTTAATTTATATTATTATCTACTTTAAAAAATAAACGCCATATTAGTACTAAAATTGTACATAATATAGTAGGCATATTACACGACGTTGACGCTTTTGTTTATAACAGATATAGTATATTATTATTTTACATTTATTATTATTTTTCAAAGTAATAAAGCAATTATTTACAAATCTCGTAGAGTTGTAAATAAATATATTGAATTTTATGTTTTCAGAAGACTGCCGTATACTTTTGTTTGTAAATAATTAAGTATACTGAGATGGATCGTAGGCGATTACAATCAAATATCGATGTTTTCACTACATCGATTACAGACACCTCTACAACTACCCAGTTGGACGTCAGTCGAAAATATTTTAATAATTCGACCAACAAAACTAATGTTAAATACAAACACGAGGCATTCTTCACACCACGAATGTTAAATAAACTTAAACAGCCCATATATGTTATTTTTTATTTCAAATTAAATACACACTACAATAGCCCGATGATCATTTCTTAATGATCAATACTAAAGCGAAACGCTTTAAAATGAATATTTAATGCACAAATAGCACAGCGTCCACGACGCAGGAAGTGTTGCCATTACAATAGTTTCGTAGTTCACAAAATTGCAAAATTGCCGCTACGTGTTACAAAACGGGATGCAATTTTGCAATTTCCCAATAAGAATGTCAAGTGTTGCCGAATATTAATTCTTTTAATATTATCATCATGTATTATAAATAAGTGACAAATTGCGCGTACAAAATCGCATTTACACGAATCTGTACGCGCAAGTTGTAATTATTATACGTATAATCGTAACATAGGTAAGGTAATAGTAAGCTGATTTAACGTACGTAATTATTTCGTTCTTGAATTAATATTGATATCGCCGGTACAGTAATACGCACACGCGTGCCCTTTTTGTAGTGTGCGGACTTGCTGCGAAGGAATATCAATGTAAATAGAGAAAAAATCACAATGCAATAGCCCAAAAAATCGTTATAATTTACGTCGTGATCTTTGGTTGTGGAAAGAAGTTTTTATTCAATTACTTTTTTCTCGTTATCGTATTTTCTTTTTAAAATACAAAACTTTTCGGCAGGTTTTTCATATGATTTGGTGTGTAAACGGCCAGTTATATTGACGCGAAGGGTTACCCGATGAAGATTAATTTTTCTAGGAAACGTGAATATACTTGATAATATACAAAAAACAATAAATTCGTCTGACAAAAAAAAAAAAAAAAAAAACACAGAAAATGTTTTTAAGCGCAATAAAAAACATAATGGATCGCTATATATGTAAAAAATCTCCTCATAAATTTAATATATAAATAAATTAATATAACAACAAAAGAAGTTCCTATGAATATTGTATAAATGGTATTGTTTTAACTTTAGGTCATAGTAGAAGGAAAATTTTATGGACGTTTGGTATTTTTAAAGTTATAATTAATAAACCATCGTGTTAAGGAACTAAACTCGAGCGATTTTCGAGTTGTACAAAAGAAAAAAGCACGGATCATGTATCCTACATTAGATTTTTAGAGCAAAAGTTACGTTTCCAAGAAAGTGTTCATGACGTCACTTCTACATGTCTAGTGTGGCACGTAAATAGTTGTAAAAATATTTGTAAAAAAAATATCACTATTTTCGACGAAACCGAAATTTTGCTAAAAGATTGTTTGAATAAACCAAAATTATGATATAGGAAACCACTTTATAGTTGTACCGCACAGATATGTAGACGTTATTGTATTTTCTGTGATCATCAAAAAGGAATAGTTAATAAAAATAACGGATCGTGTCTGAAAGTTGCCAGAGGTTACTTTTAAGTTTTAGACGGTTAAATTTTTTAACGTTGAAGGAAAAATGGTAAAAGTAAAATTTTTTCTACGTTTATTTTATGATAAAATTTCTTAGATAAGCTGTGTACATTTAATACTTTAATAAAGCCTAACTAATAATAAAATAGCGATCACAGCGTCGCCCAGAAACGAACTTAAGGAAAAACTTTATCGTTACTATTCGAATAATAAAATTTTTCTTTGAGCACGTTTTTTAGTATCAATAGTACCGGATTCTGTTGATGTCAAAATTAAACTTGCGGTAGCTAGTGACTCCGCCTTCTCTCACTTTAACAATGCGTTGTTGGCCCGTTCTCATTTAGAAATGGTTGAGACACAATTTGTAATGTTGTAGTTTAATTGGCCGTTTTGTATTTATATTTGATAATCGATTATTGTTTTATTCGTTGTGTTTTAAAGCTAGATATATAAGTTAAAAAAAAAAAAACACCTCAAACTGATTTAAATAATTAAGAATTAAATGAGACGGTTTAATTGAACTTTCGACAAATCTAAAGATTTAACACAAAAATCACATAAATTATAAGAGGTGACTTTCGATAAGTTCGAAATTTGTTCTTACCTTAACCCAAGTTAGTAATAACGGGAACAAGATATTTAACAATGAATTTACAACAGCGTTTGTCATATTTAACATCGGCCATAAAGATTAGAGAGCCAGCTTATGGTAACTAAAGTATTCGTAATTGTTGGGGAAAGCCGATGTAAATTCATCTTTAGTTCTAGATTACAAATTCGCAAAACAACACTTGCGATTACATTACATTCTTTATTTCACGTTATGATCACTGCACAGATTTTTCAACATTTTTCAGAATTGCAAAAGTGTGAAATAATTTTATAATAATTTTATTTCATACTTTTGCAATTCTAAAATATTTCAAGTATAGTGATTGATTGTTAAGTTTTTAATAATAACTTGCTGTTGATTTGAATTAAGCATCCTAATTGACTGTTAAAGTTCATTTTTGTTTTGAAGCTTTGTCGTTTTTGTTGTTTGTATTGGCTTGTTTTATGAAATATTTAGTCAAATATACACGTTTATTCGTAATTTTAAGGGTAGACAGGATAGCAAGGTTTTCAATTTATATCTCACACAGTAGTTACATATATCTTATATTGTAAGTTAGCATAATTAATGTAATGTAATACGGGGCTCTTTTATAAAATTACGCAATGGAAATATTGAATTCAACTGTATTTTTTATAAACGGGTCCGTTATAAACATAGGCTTAGTAACTTTTTTATCGAATAATAACTTTGAAAATGATTACTTAGTCTATGTTACGTAAGTAGTAAACAACGAAATAAAAAAAATCATAAATACAAAAAAATCCGTGTACTTAAATGTCATAGATAATGCGATCTATATTGGTGTTTTAATGTGGGCTCTCCAAGCTCAACGTGTCACAGCCATTTTGAGGTAGAACATTTTTAAATAATTTCAAAAACGTGCGTCACCAGAATAATTTCGTAATCAGACATAAAAATTGCATTCGATATTTCGGCATAGTAAAACAAACCTAAATTAAAAATAAATCGTAATCGAAAAAAATGGCCAACAGCGCATATATTTTTTGTCTATGTTATTATATGCCTAGCCTCTGTAGTGTCACATAAGGCACTTTGCGTTGTTACAATAATTAATGTATCTTTTTCTATTACAAAATTGTAACTTTTGAATTTCGAAATTAATAATTTTCGGTTAATGAATTTTATGTACAAATCATATTCGAATAAAATGTTTACATTTTTGACGGATATGTAAACAACCACGTTCTTTATTCGAATTGTTGTATTCTAGTCTTATTTACTTTATTCGCTTTTGTAAATTTTCTATCCTGATTGTGATAGTGTCGTGATTGGTTCGTTTGAAAAAAACAAAATTGTACATATGAGAACACTTGTAAATTAAACAACAATTGATTGGAAACCGTTAAATGTAAAAAATTCAAAATTATGTACCTAAAATATTTCGGCGTATAAATTGTAAAATTCGGTTTAGACACTAGATTAAAATATAACGATTAGGTAGAAGTCAAAATTCGTGTTTGGCAAGTCGTATGTAAACAATTTAAAAAATACATTGTAAATACTTTAGGAATGTGACGTGATATTATTAATACGCAGGGAGACGGCTCAAGCTGTCGAATTTGTTTTCAAATAGCTTCTATTACGACGCAATAAGGTTAGAGCTGAACAGCTTGAGCCGCGATCTGTACCTACCTAATCAATGTTAAGGTAAAACACACCTTACTGTATGTACCTACGTTTTGGAATTAAATAACTAGAGCATTACAGAAACACGACGGATCAATGATTTTGTTTTTAGTTAGTATTTTTGTATAGAGTTTTTACCCGAAATAAGTTTAATTAATTTAATACATAATTAATACTTAGACGTAAATCGATGCCATGTTTTATTTTACTAATTATGTCAGAATTAAGCTACGATGTGTTTAACGAATATTATATTTTTTATAAAGGTTATTTTTTGTACTTGATACGTAGTCAATCGTACGAACTGCTATGTAATTAATAGTTAAGTTTTAGCGTTGAATTATTTTAAGCAATATTTTATTTTAATTTTACTGTTTATCGAACAAGAAATTATTAACCCATTAATTTTAACTTGAGAAAATAATTTTAACAACGGAAAATGCTTATTGTGTCATTAAAATGAGAATAGTAACTATTATTGCCGAAACGGTTAGCTATAATTATTTTAAAAAAATAAAAATGGATGATTCATACCTGTGTTTTTCTTTCTTCCCTGTATTTGAAAATTTTGTGTGTGCATGTAAGATATGTTTTTTATAGTATAGCGTGACAAACGAGCACACAGTCCACCTGATGGTAAGTGGTTACTACGGTCCATAGACACCTTGCACGTATCCTCGATTACGAATCAAAATGCAAAGGCGTTTTCACCCGTGAGGACTAAGATGGAATGCCCTGTTTGCAGTAAAAAGGGTCTCAGGTTCTCTACACTCACTATACAAAACAGAAGTATTAAGCTGATATTTTACGGTGGTATTCTGTGCGAGCGTGGTCCTTCCCCAGTCGAGCCGACCCATTCGTGCTACAACTATACTACTAATATAACTGCAGTAGGGCTCTACCACAAATAAAAGAAGTGTACGAAGTAATGTAAGATGAATACCGTACTTGAAAAGTACACTCTGGCTGGTAGTTTCATAACTTCCGTTTGTAACTTAGGTACACCGTAACAACTGATGTGTTCCGGTTACAAGAATTTGTAGAGTCCGTAAAACTATAGGCGGTGAGACATTCCATTTTAGTTCTCAGGGAATATGCATATTATGTAAGCTTTCCTGCTTGGTTGTGGTGTCAGACGTTGCCATGTGTTTGCCTCCTTTTTCGCGACAGAAATTTAGTTACTCGACCTTTACGCAACACGCTTTTCTTATAATATTATAAATACTTTATATTTTGCCATTATTAGCCATCCTTGACTATGTCTTAAATGACAGTCTCATCCGAACTATACCAATAACCTAATCATTAACACTTTTTTTTTACATTTTTTAATAAATAACATATTCAAACTGACGTGCCACCGAAAGTTTAGTAATACAGTGGAAACTTATAATACCTACAATAGTAAATCTTTATTAAATAATATATTAGATATATAATATATTAGGCTTAGATGGTAGATATTTAAAATTTACACACAGCTTGATTATTGAAGTAGATTTGAAAGTATAATACCGTAAGGAATTAAAATTTACCTTTTAAGTTTTTCGTGAATTTAGTTGAAATACTTAACTATAAATCCGCATAAAAATGATAACAATTAGTTTTCAGAGACGACAGCTATTCTGCGTTTTGATTCTTAGTCGATGATACATGAAGGTGTATAAGAGCCTCTCACATCCGGCGGCCTGTGCTCCCTTGTCACACATAATTACATAAAAAGCCAACATAGATAAAACACCCTGTTATCACTCAAAAGGGTTTCCGCATCTCACAATCGCCTTACGAAATATGGCAGCATTATGCTGCTATTATAATTTTTCTTACTAACTATTAATCTGTAAACTTGTATTCTTTGAGAGCGTAGTCCTTCACCGGTCGAGCTAACGCATTCGTACCTACTGCATGTTTCTTCTCCTTTTTTTTCTAATTGACGTTTGGACCTGCCAAAACTTTTCTCTACTAGGGTTGACTAGGAGAAAATTGAATAAGCCATTGTAAACCATAATTTTATGTGACCTCAATAAATACATCATGATTTAGTAGCGCCGTCGGGAATACCACTTCCCATATCATTATGTGAGTATCGTAAGAGGCCACAAAGGGTAATAAAATAGAAAATGGAAAGCAACATTTCCCCGATAATAACTCAAAATAATGTAGGTATGAACTTGGTTTTCAAAAGCATAAGTACCAAGGCGATGTAAAGCAATCTGGTTAGGCCTTTAAAGCAGTGGAATTTCGAGAGTGGAAGTCTGTACTTAATGCAATAAATGAGAACTTTTTCTTTATGACAACCTAAGCTACACAGGTAAGGTTAGTGCGTGCACACGCACGCAATGCATTTTGTTTGCACTTTGCCAATTGACGAATAAGACTGACGACCGAATAAAACTCACTGATGTCATGACTATCCAAAATATTCCCATCTTGTGAGTATGGGTAAATCTTTACAGAAATGCATGCCAGGTGGCACAAAATAATGATTCATTTTTAAGATTATGGAACTTTAAGATGTTATATCTGCCATCTAGCGGTGAAAAGATAAACTAATTGTCATCTGTATATCCAAAACTACGTAGTAACATGTATTTTATCATTAATTTTATAATAACGGTAATAAAAACTTTGGATTCTTGTTTTATACTTAAAATGACCACAAGAGATAGAAATAACGATTACACTTTAAAAATGATTTAATGATAAAATTGAACGATACAGGTACGAGTCTAAAAGCCTTTTACCAGTGGACTGTGCGTTCGTTCGTATGTCTTCTTTATTTTTATAATAAAACAATACTTAAATAATTCTTGCCTTCTTAATCTACAAACAACTTTATTTTGAATATACGCCATCTATTACAATTTTAATAATACTTGAAGGTTTGTAAAATTGTATCTAACTTAACTGCTTCCACATTGACTTCATAGATGGCAAGCATATTTGTTAAATTAATTATAATTTGAATAATAATATGGCATTTCATTTACGCAACTTGAACAACAATAAATGCAACATTTAAATTTACAATTAGCTTAAGTTGATGGAGGGATAAATACTTTTCAGTTCTTGGAAGTACATTAAATTATCTAAATTATAAGGTATAACTACCTCATAGAATTTTAAGTTTACGTAAAGCAGTTGTCTCAATGATTCGCTTAACGTATAATAGATGGCGCTTTTAATAATAGTATTAGGGGTTATGGAATTTGTAGAGTTGAAATTGCCATTTGTTTTACAAGTAGGCCGAAAATACGCGTGAATTATGGAGTGTAATACCTGTATACTCCATGGCGTGAATGTTAGGGTTGAAGGTTTGTGATGGAAACAAGCAATTGTTTATATTTTGTGCAATTCTTCAGTGTAGTTTATTACAGACAGACAGAGCAGAAGAAATCCGATAAGGTGGGTGTACCATGGAAGGCCACTCTAACAAATAAACAGTTATTATTCGTTTATTTACTGGATAGATGAAATTAACAAATATTAAAGTAATGCTTTGTTTTATTACGTAAGATATAAACCACTTTTTTAAATTGCAGATTTAATCAATATTGATTGAACTTAAGTTTCATTGAACTCTTCCAAATGGCCTTTGCTAGGGACAAGGCTTCTTAGAAGGCCATTGTAATAAATCAGTCATTTAACACTAAAGTTTAATAAATAGCTATAAAATATAAAATAAAAAGAAGTGGTTTATATGTTACGTAATAAAACAAAGTATTACTTAAATATTTGTTAGCTTCATTTATCCAGTAAATAAATTAATAATAGCTGTTTACCTTTCATGGTACCTTATTTTAACGTCGTTGCTTTCCGAAATTAATGAAGCGAGGGACCGTACCGCCAAAATAATAGCACGAGCGATTCGCCGCCGCGTCTGTGACTTTCAGCTCGATGGGTGTTTGTGTAAGTAAAAGGAATTTGTCATCACATGGCAATAACTACGTCATTTTAATAATTGGCCTCTGATGGATCATGGCCTTTCATGGTCCACCCACCTTATATATTCTCTATGATCCGTCTCCAGTGAAAATGAGTCACGTAAATTTTTAACCAAAAGATCGGAATATCTTGTTCTCGTTAATGGTGCCAGATGTAAACAAGGAACTCCATCACCTGAAGGAGAGCAAATTCAAAAATAAGGGGCGCCTAGGACTGCGCTCACAAATTTTTAGAATTCTGCCTACATTGTTTGTAGAGTGCCTATATCTAACAGTTAACAGATAGTAACCGAGAACACAAACATACCGCGTCTTTGCGTATTCCTCGATTTCTTAAGCAAAGTAATAAGAAAACGAATTTAATCGTTAATTTTTAATTCGTATTGAGTTTTTTCTGTCTCAATTATGGATTACTAGATGGCCAATGTTATAAGAATTCAATGGACAAATATAAACACAAATATTTAAACAAAAACGACATTAAAGCAGTAAAAGTAGTGAGTCTCAACATCGTGTTAAACATACACGAGAAAGATTTTAGTCACAGCGTAAGTCTAGTGTGAAATTATATTCATGAATGTTAAAATTTCTCGTGTTTGTACAAAATGAAGCAACAGATTTTGTAATTCTGTTATAACTTTGTGAACATCAAATACATTATGAAGGCAAACAGAATAACAAAATGGTAATGCTTTTACCTCTAAATATTATATAAATTTTAAGACGTGAAATTTCTTTTTAAAACCAAGTTAAATTCGTTTTATATATATACAGAAATCGTAATAATAGGATATTACTATTTCTCTATTTCTTTAGTAGGGTCACATCGATCCGACAACACAACATGACACAAAAAATCCGACTACTCTGTGGTTTGGCGCTCACTGCTGTTTTCTGCTTCTAATGTTTTCGTATTAGAATCAGTATAATTTCAGTGTGAAGTATTTTAAATTATATGTTACATATTTTTTAATTATTAAATATCCACAGGGTTGACAAAGCAAACTGTGGCCTTCTTGATTGAAATTGGTTGTAGGTGTTGGCGTGACTCGTTTGTCACTCTTGATATACCAAAGGTGGTAGAATACATTATAGTGATACGTACAGTCCACCTGATGTTAAGTGGATGCTGTGACCTATGGATATCTACATTTATCCTCGACTAAGAATCAAAATGCACATGCTTTGTCACTCCTGAGGACTAAGATGGAATGCCTCGTCGCCAGTAAAAACGGTCTTGGGTTCTCTACACTCAACGTACAAAACTGCATTGAGCTGTTTTTTTCTGCTGGTATTCTGTGAGAGCGTTGTCCTACCCCGGTCGAGTCGACCCATTCGTGCTACAACTGTAATATGGTTGCAGCGTAACTACCACGTAAAAGGTACCTAATTCAATGGTAGAATGTCATTCAATATTCAACTCATTCATAGTAATTATGTAAATTACTAATTAAATTTTTTGATTATATTTGTGTAATAAAAAAAAAAATTATTGTACCATTACTAGCTGAATCCCGCAGACAGTTAATACGAGTATTATAGGTCGTGTTTAACGACTTTCTTACTTTAAAGCACGCAATTCAATTTATTGATTGCCGCGCTTGATTAAAAAAAGCAAATAAAATCAAAAGGTTTAATATTTTTCAATTTTTTTAAACTTTATAAATATAAACCCTCTCCATTTAAAAATACATATGTATAACAATTCATAATGATAGCGATCAATTAGATTTTGATTCAAACGATTTCATATATACAAACATCCTCTTTTATATATATCATTATTTGTTAATATTTTGAACGAGTACTTGGTACTATATTATATTCATAAAAAATTATAACACCATATTGTAGAGTGGAATCTCTGCAGTTTTAAGTGGTTTAATAAATTAAATATAGTATTGTATCTGTCTAGCCAAGGCTTGCGCAAGCGAAGGAAATATCAAAACTGACAAGTATGTAGATTATCACGTCAAATGAGAGTACACACAACGACTGGGGGTAACTCAATCCTGCTTAATATAACAAAGGGTTGATCGTTTGCTTAATCCTCAGCTGCTTCCTCTTTAAGTCAACTTATGTTCGCCGTTGAGATGAAGAACAATACATTCAAACTCTGTTAAGCCTTTGTATAGTTAAATTTAACGTAGATAGCTTTTGTAATAAAATATAAAACATCTATAAATTGATTATAGAGAAAACTTTTTTGTTCAATCAAATAAAGTCAAATAAATTGCAGTCCGTGGAAAACTGCAACAAAATTGTAAACGAAATAGGCTACAAATTCTGATAGTGCGTATATGCATCTCTGAGAACCAAGATGGATTGCCACTGACGCGACCTTGTGATTTAAAAAAAGGCTAATGTACAAACGGTTTTAATATAAATTCTAAGACCTTTTATTTTACTTGTGGCTAACACATAAATGATTAATAAACATGCTGGCGTCAACAAAAATAAATTATAAAAAATAACACTTTTATGTATTTTATCGAAATATAAAAATAATCAACTCGTGAGTTTGAAACAAAGTCAACTTGACCCTCGATTGAATAAAGACAGGTACGCTTTTACTTTCAAATAATACGAAATCATTCAAACCGAATTGGAGAAATAAACTACATTTATTATAGGTATAAACATAAATGAAATAACAAAAGGGATCATACAGAAGTTGCAAATGAATATGAAAATGGAAATGGAGTTCAAACAATGCGTTTCCAAAAAGTAGGGTTCAAAAAGTAATGCGGGCATACGGAATACCTGATGATAAGTAGATGCTGTGTCTTAAATACCTATTTATAATTTTAATGGGACTCAAAATATATGTACATACGTTAGGCAGACATCCCCGAAAACTTAGATGGGATGCCTCGTTGTCACCATACGAAACACAGAAGCATTATGCTACCATTTTACGCTAGTATTTTGTTGGAACTAGGTCCTTTCAAGACTGAGACGAACTTTACGTACTGTCTACATCCGTCATATACTACAACTTGGCTCTACCGCGTATAATTTTTTAAAATATCCAAAATATCTATCTCGACAAAACGAAGTAAAGTACTTTTAAATAGTATTGTAGAAGCCAACTATGTAGTGAAGGTGTAAAAATATCCACTGCTCCAAATCGTTCCGTGGATGTCGAAATAGTCGACAGAGAGAAATAAAAAAAGACTTTCGAGTAGCAACCGTACTCGCAAGCATTTCTACCATAAGACCGAGTGATTACTCGCAAAAAGTCAATAAATACTGATGGCTGAGTTTGGAGCTTTATAATAGGTATATTTATAACGTATTTGGCGCTTTATAAAGCTCTCAGCAGTGGATCTTAAGTTCCAGCGATGATAGTAATTGTGAATTGTGATGATGAACTAAATTAAATTAAATTTAAAGTGGTCGCGACGTTCGTCAAAACTTTTTTCACTTTTTGTATATATTGAAATATTGACTGTGTCGTTGGTCTAGTGGTTGTAGTAGTGCGAGTGCTGATCATGAGGTCCTGGGTTTGAATCCCGGGTCGGGACAAAAAATTAATTATTGAGTTTTTCCATCAAGAAATTCTTAGTAGTTGCCTGGAGTCAGGAAGTTGGCGGTGTCTCACCCCCGTGCCTCGGAAATCAACTGATCTCTCTCCGGTCGTGCCGGTTTACCGTCCAATCGGATTATGAGAGTAGAGAGAATAGAGAGTGCACTTGTGGTTGCGCATGTACTTGGGCACTATAATCCTGTCCCGCGCCGATGGCTAGCCTCCGTTGAGGCAGGCCGCCGTGGCCGGAATTCGGTCTAGAGGACATTAATATTGAAAGTATTGTAAAAATGTAATTAATTTCGATACAATATTTTCCATATAACCTTTTTAGGTTAGCTCACAATTGTTCAAAGGCGTTTTCATTGTTCACTGTGGTTTATTTTCCAAGACATCAGAATACCATCATGAATGCGAAATTATGGTCATACGGTTGTCAGGGTTAATAAACTGCGGGCTCGGTGCGCGCAGCACTGACTAATGTACGGAGCTCGCTACGTCTAATACGACCCCCTGATTCAACATGTCCATACTAAATCACCGGCTTTGTCTCAACTGCAGTTCATCACTTAAATCAGAACCGTGGCTAATAAGATATTACAGTAAGGTTCATATTGTACATTGCTTTTTAGTATTTATATGTAGAACATGCTGTTTTTGGAATTATTTATATTTCCATGTCCACTAGTGACAGTTATCCTAATGGACCTCATAAGAGTTGACTTAAAGGGATGGATTGTGTAACTTTGAAACTTTAATCAAATAGATGTAATAAGCAATTTGTGCAATAACGTAAGTATATAAATTATGTTCGAAATAAAACCTTGAAAATTTCTGATAATAAATAACAATATTCAAGTTAGGGGACTTGAATTATATGTTTTTTTTATAGAATAGGGGTGAGAAACGAGCACGCAGTTCATCTAATAATACGTAGATAGACCCATAGATTTCTAAATTTCTGTCCTTGACTCGCATCTATATTTTTCGATTGAATGAAAAATATTACCATTAAAAAGGTTCTCCAGTTCTCCCCACGCATCATACGAAATACAGAAGCATTGTCCTACCCCGGTTGAGCTGCCCAATTCGTGCAGCAGCCATAATATTTTAACACTATAATAATAACTTTGACACCTTTTTTCCTATAAAAATGTTTAATAGGTTAATTTTTTTTATAAGAGAGGGGGCAAAAGAGCATGGGGTTCACCTGATGTTAAATTAGGTTTGGTGTTGATGCTTCTGTCTATCCAGTCTTTGTTTTTTACTCTTTGTATCAAGATGAGAGGCTTATCCCATAGACGCCTTTCACGACACTCATCGTACGAAATGAGATGGTAATGGTTTTTCTTAAGCCACCAGCACCCGGATAGTAAAAATAGATGTTTAAACTTAAAAAAAAATTTTGGAATATCTATTTAATTAGCCCTAAACAGATTTAGCCGCTGTGTTATCAAGGTAACATAAATATCTCCATTATCAGCCTGAGCACGTTTCAGCAAATAAATTCTAATAAAGTTAATTAAGCCGTAGGACGGCATTATCTCAGCCAAATTTTACCTTACTGAATGTAAAAAAAAACAGCCCCCACGATTTGCGCTTTCGTTCATTCAACAAAAGGAACGATAAGGCCGCCATCTACGTGACTGCTTAAAGCGACCTGGAAATTATTTTTAAAGTCCATTGTTAAAGAACTCGTATAGATTATAGCAAAAACCTTCTTTAACTTTAGATAATATTTTATACAATATCATAAATTCGTTCTATATGCGGAAACATTTATAAACTATACCTATACAAAATGTAAAATACACAAATTGTTAAATATCTGTTTCTAATTATCGTTCTCGAATTCTTTTTCTAATAGTAATTCTAAAAACTCGACAGATAATACACTTTCCTAATGTACCCTAATATACTTCCCCCTACTATGGATAAGATTCGTGTCTGTCTACCGCTGCCTTAGAAAGTACATGACGTGCCTGAATTTTTTTTACCTGTTAGACGTGCCTGTTTCCTTATAACGCATTATTCCACCAAAGATCATGAAGAAGCACTTAAAACTGACAGTGACCATTTTTATAGTGCCGGCGAACTCCAGTTTCTCACATTCTTATAATTTAACTGCCTGAAAATTTGATTAACTCCTTAGTCTAGTGATCACAAGCGCAACTGCCCGTGTGCCCATGTGGTCCCGAGTTCGAATACGGCCAAAATCACTTATTAGGTTTTTCTGTCAATAACTCTAACAGCCTAACACTCACTACCTAACAGCCTGAGTCAAAAAGTTGGCGGTGTTTTACCCCCGTGCATCAGAAAGTACGTAAAATTATTCCGTCGTGATCTCTCTTCGGTCGTATTGTATTACCGTCGTCGTTGGACTATGAGAGTAACGGAATAGAAAGTATATCTGTGCTTGCGCACACATTCGTGCACTATAATCCTGTCCTGCGAAGTGGCAAATCTCTATCGAAACTGACCGTCGGGACTGAAATTTGGTCTGGAGAACATTATGAAATTTAAGGCGACTTCTGTTTCTAAGTTACTACGGCGCCCTCACGGATGAGTCATTCATATTCTACACCCAAAGTCGGCACAAGGAAGTCTTTTACTATCTTGGGTGGTTGTACGACTCAATGTCAATAAATGTCTAAATTGAATTTTCGACGTCCCGCTGGTTATTAAGGGTAATTCAATCCGGTTCTTATAAGGCTTCTTACAAAACAAAATACAATCTCAAGCCGCGCCACTCTCTTTCCCTGTTGATAATTCTTCAGTGAGCATCTGCGTAACGAGCGAGAGGCAAAAGTAAATAAGATGGAAAGAAAGGGAGGGAAGTAAGGGTAACTTAATCTACCATTAATGATAACCTCCACACCTGCGTGTAATTCCCGTTGGAAAATATTACCCGTGAAGATGAAACGGTACGTTAAAATTAAGAAGGGAGTATGTCGGGAAAATGGAAATGGGAAATAATTTTCGAGCACCAATTATGTTGCTATGGTGACAGGTATTTTTAATCATTAGAATTAATGCTCTCATACGTAAAATATTTCATGGCAATTACTACCAATTTGTGAGTCATTGTGGGTAGCTTCCTTGATCTCTCCATTACATTACAAAATTTATAATACGCAAGCAATCCAGTACAGCTTTTAATTGAATTTAACAATTGACATACTTATATGGATAGGTGGTAAGTATTTTGTGGTATCTACAATTAATAAAAAAATACCCTGCTTCATAACTGCCGTAGGTGTATTTGAGCCATATCGCAGAGCGTAGCTTTAATAAGACAAGGTCGGGAAAGAATACGTTCGCGCAGAATATCAGTGTGAAATAGCACCATAATGCTGTATGTTTCGTATGGTTAGTTAGTAGAAATCAAGAGCTTTTTACCGGCGTTTGACGATGATAACGAGGCATCTACATTTTGATCCTTAATCGACAATAGATGTAGGTGTCCATGCAGCCCACAGCATCCACTAACCAGTGTCCTCCTTTGTTGCTCCGTCTTTCTCTAAAAATATTTTTATAAGATAAATAATTCTAAGTATTTAGAATTTAATACAAGGGATGGGCCGAACATGGATTTCACCGAATACGAATATTCGGATGAAAGTTCGGTAAAACTTTTACCGAACCGTATATTCGGCCGAACATTATTCGGCAGGATCATCTCGGTACCTAACTGTTCTGTCGATAATTGTTACCGTAAAGCACGCGGGATTAGCGCCTGACACTGCCAATCACTCCCCCGCCACACCTGACATGCTGTATCATCTTGCTGTATCATCATGCTTGTATCATCTTGTACTGAGCAAAAATGATAAAAATGAGTGGCACAACATCTACTATTTGGATTTATTTCAGAAAAACTAACGACCAAAGTAAAGTGAAATTTACTAATGTAATGTAATGCTCCTTTGTTTGATTCCAAAAACATTTTATCAAGCATTCTATTTGCTATAGTTGGAAATAAATCTAAATATATAATATATCTAAAAATATTACAAGTAGATTTAACCCATCAATAAAATATACTTTCAACAGTAAAATTATGAAAGACATAGCATTACTCAATTTATACACTTGAATACAGTGGACACTGAGCACTTTACCGAATCTTCGGTGATTTAGCCGAATACGAATATTCGGTAATGCTGCCGAATATGCCGAATACCGAATATAAAACGAATATTCGGTCCATCTCTATTTAATACACGATAATGCATTTATTTACGTAACCGATACAATTTAAAGCCTGTTATGTTTAGTCAAATCTTATTATCTGATCATCAAAGTGTATGGCGACTCCCCCTGGATGAGGTGACGTCCTAGTAATATAAATACAGAAGTCGATGGATACAGGTGACTTAAGACCGTGCTTTGTGGCATCCTTGACGTTGTAATTTTCGTGACGATGATGTCCGATCTGGCGCAAAAGGAGGTTAAATAAACTTTAGTTATTATAAAAAGTAGGTCAAGTTAGCACCTACAGTCAGCAGTAGTATTAGTAGTATTAAAAAGTTTTACAAATACAAACTCAGATTGATTATTTAAAAAGATTTTAATGGCCTTCGGCCAAACAAATAATTACTAACTTAAAACAAGCTACCAAAAATTAAAGATTTGAAATAATGACGCTAGGTATTCGAGCAGGGCTTCCGCACTCCGTGATGACCGATGGCAAAAAAAGGGGCGAGTGTCGCCAGCCGCCGTCCTATAGAACTCTTTATTCAGACC